>APFE030087712.1:0-57815 GCA_000404065.3 Pinus taeda
TGTATGAAGTGCACAAGAAATACAAACTAAGGACTAGAACAATTAATGTGCCCGAGCCCGTCAAACAAAAGCAAACAAAACAGCCCAAGAAGATTAAAGGCACGATTGTTATTACAGAACCAGTTGATGACACAATCCCAAACCTGCAGGAAGTAACTATGGAAGACATAACAGACATGCAGTCTGCTAATGATCAGCCTTTTCTATCTTCCCCCACAAAAGAAAATTTGAATAGCACTCTGCAAAACCTTCCCAAAACAGAGATACCACAAGGTAGCACTCACCATAACACTGATAGTCAGGAGGAAATCACAGAAAATACACTTGAAAGGAGGAAATCAGCTACCACCAACACAAAGACTCCATTGGAGAAACCATTTAGCTTATAAGCAGAAATAAGCAAACTAAAAATTTCCATTCCTCTCTCTGAGCTTGCCAAACACGATGTGTATAGGCAGTAAATCCAAAAAACACTTCAAATACCAGAGACCAAAGATGATGTCAATATTTTAGATGATACGCCTGAGCTGTTATTCGGTCCTGAGGTTAACGGAAAACCAGCATATGGAGTTGTTCTTCCCTTTTATGTAAGCCTGCATATACATGACAAAGTTTTGCACAATGCTATGTTTGATTCAGGGGCCTCACACAAGCTTATGCCCAAAGCAGTAATGGAAAAGTTGAACCTTGATATCACAAGACCATACAAAGACCTATTCTCCTTCGATTCAAGTCAGGTCAAGTGTCTAGGTTTAATCAAAGATCTATGTGTGTCTTTAGTCCAGTATCCCGACAAAACAATTCTTATGGACGTGGTGGTCGCTGACATTCCACCAAAGTATGGGATGCTCTTGTCAAGATCTTGGGGAGCAAAGCTCCAAGGATCCCTTCAATTAGACCTCTCTTACGCCACTATCTCAGTCTTTGGGCAACCAAAGAGATTGTATAGAGAAACACTGATGAAGTATGTGGTGAGTAGTGAGGAAAAGCCCAAAAACTTTCCCATTTACTCAATCCATTCTGACATGGATTCATTTATTCTGTTCAATGACGATAGTCCCCCAACCAATGATAAGCCTTTGGATTTAGAACAAGAAGCAGGCATAACTGAGGAATCGGTTACCCTTACCCAGCAAACTGTCAAAACAAACAATGCAGCCACCACACAAGGAGAGGCTCCTGAAACAGGAAATTCAAATACGCTCGCTCCAATGATAATTTCAACTCCCAATGCTAGTCAAGACCAAGAAATCCTATGGTATTTGGAGTTTGACGGTTCAGTCAATAAGCTAGGAGCAGGGGCAGGGGTATGGATCCATAACAGCCAAAACGACCATGCAAAGGGTCATACCTATAGATTGAATTTCAAATGCACCAACAACATGGCAGAGTATGAGGCCCTCCTTTTAGGCCTTAAACTCATCAAAGCTCTCAGGGCTACAAAAATTTCCATTCTAGGTGACTCCGACTTAATAATCCAACAAATGAAAGGCAACTTTGTCACCAATAACAACAAGCTGAGAGCTTATAGGACCGCTGCCACAGAAGTACTCAATTACTTTACTGAATCTAAGCTTGCCAAGATATCGAGAAGCCATAACATCCATGCTCACAGTCTAGCCACTTTCGCTAGCACTTGCAAGCTCCCTTTTCAGCCCAATCACCACTTCACTGCTGAGGTAAAGCATAGGCTTGCTGTCCCTAACAATATTAAAGATTGGCAAGTTTTTGAGGACGATGCACAAATTAACAATTTTTTGACTATGCAGCAAGAATTTTCAAAATTAAACATTGACATGGATACCATGGGTTACCAACAACAAACGACAACCCAAAATCAACAAACCCTAACAGCTGAAGAGGCTAGAAAAATGCTATGCCCAACCAGTTTTGATGCCAAAAACATGCAAGATATCAGGAAGATACACTTAGGAGAAATAGCTGAAATAGAGGCCGAAATCATTGATTTAAAGGACAATTTCTTACCTGCTGGTCTCACCCCATTAGAAGACATCTTTGATGCAAACGATGTCCCCAAAAAACCAAAAATACAACCTCAAAATACTGCAATTGAAGACTATAATATTGGAACAGCAGAGAAGCCCAAAATGATTAAAATGTCCAAATCTTTCCACCTGATCAAAAACCAAAGTATATTGACTTGTTCAAAGAGTTCCAAGATGTATTCGCTTGTAGTTATGAGGACTTGAAGTCCTGTGACACCTCGGTTATTCAACATACCATCCCGCTAAAACCAAATCAAAAGCCCTTCAAACAAAAACTAAGGAGAATCAATCCAGTCCTCCTCCCTTTGATTGAAAAAGAAGTGAAAATAATGTTTGAGGTTGGCATTATAGCACCCATTATATTTTCCGAATGGGTATCCAATATTGTTCCCACAAGAAAGAAGACAGGTGATATTAGGCTTTGTGTAGACTTAAGGAATCTGAACCAAGTCTCCCTTAAAGACCACTACCCATTTCCCAAAATGGACCACATTCTCAAAAGAGTAGTGGGGTCATCCAGAATCTCTTTGCTAGATGGCTTTTCAGGTTTCAATCAAATACTTGTTCACCCAGATGACCAAGACAAAACAGCCTTTACAACACCATGGGGAACATTTAAATATGTGAAGATGCCTTTCGGACTAAAGAATATAGGTGCTACCTTTCAACGGGCCATGGACATTGCATTTTCTAGGGAAATCCATGATTTCTTGGTTATCTATCTCGACGACCTAACCCCTTTCTCCAAATCTGACCAAGAGCACCTCAAGCACCTTAGGCAAGTATTCATGACATGTAGAAAATATGGCATTTCTTTAAACCCCAAGAAGTCCCTCTTCGGCCTTGAGGAAGGCAAGCTTCTAGGCCATATTATTTCAAAAGATGGCATCAGAATTGATCCGGAAAGAATCCAAGCCATTCTGCAAATCCCTTATCCAAGAAACATCAAAGAGTTGCAGGCATTCCTTGAAAGAATCAATTTCCTAAGGAGATTTATCCCAAACTTAGCTGAGTTGTTAAGACTGTTAAGCAACATGTTAAAGAAAGATTCCAAGGTGAAATGGACTCTAGAGGCCAAGCAAGCATTTGAGAGCATTAAAATTGCACTAACCCAAACTCCGATCCTCACGAGCCCGCAGTTTGATAAGGATTTTATCATCTCTTCTTTTGCTTCAGATCACACGATAGCTGTTGTCCTTCTGCAAAAGGACGACCAAGGAAATGAAAAACCAATTGCATTGTTTAGCAGAGCCCTTAGAGATGCTCCTTTGAAGTACCAAATCATGGAGAAGCAGGCCTATGCTCTCGTTAAGGCAATCAAGGATTTTCGGGTTTACATTTCATATTCACATGTGATCACCTATGTCCCACATGCTGTCGTAAAAGACATATTAACTCAAGAGGGACTAGAAGGCAAAAGAGGCAAGTGGATTGCCAATATCCTTGAATATGACATTGAAATAAGACCCACCAAGCTCATAAAGGGACAAGGTTTAGCCAAACTGCTATCTAAAGCCAATTTTCAAGCCTTAAACATTAACCAGCTAGACAATGAACAGGAGCCGATGACTCCACAGATCAGTGAGACCTTTTTACAACCCCCATGGTATGCTGATATTTGTTACACATTGTTAAACCTGTGTGCTCCTCTAGGATTGTCCAAAACCAAAAAGAGATTTTTAAAAATGAAGGTGTCAAAGTCTTCTGTCATCGATAGTGCGTTATTTTGGAAAAACCATGAAGGAATATTGCTGAATTGTTTAACTATCAATGAAACTGACCATGTTATGAAGGAGTTCCATGTAGGGAACTGTGGAGGACATTTATATTGGAAGTCCACTGCTGACAAGATCTTAAGGGCAAGTTTCTATTGGTCGTCTTTGTTTGCAGATGTAAAAAATTTTGCTGCCTCATGCCACAAATGCCAGATCTTCGAAGGCAAAAGAAAGCTACTGCCCTTACCCCTTAGACCCATCTCAACTGAAAAACCTTTCCAACAATGGGTTCTTGACTTCATCAAAGAAATCCATCCCTCTTCCTCAGGCCAGCACAAATGGATTCTTACAGCCACCGACTATTTCACCAAGTGGATTGAAGCCATACCATGCAGGCAAGCCAATGACTCCACCATTATCCAATTTCTGAAAACCAATATCATCTCCAGATTTGGCTGACCGGAGAAAATCATTACAGATAACGCCACTGCCTTCAAATCCAAAAAAATGATTAATTTCTGCCATAAATTCCACATCACCCTGGGCCACTCCACAGCCTATTATCCTCAAGGCAATGGCTTGGCCAAATCTTCCAACAAAAGCTTGATTAATATCATCAAGAAAATGCTAGAGGAAAACAAGAAGAACTGGCACAAAAAACTTATCAATGCCCTTTGGGCAGACAGATTGTCAACCAAGAGGTCCATTGGGATGAGCCCTTATGAGTTAGTATATGGTATGGAGGCCAGATTTCCATCTTCCCTGGGTATTCCTGTTATCAAGCTACTACAGGAAATCCAAGCTGAACCAAATGATATTCAACGAAGAATTAACCAGACCATTCATCTTCAGCAAACTAGAGAGCAAGTTTACAATAGAGCTCAGATCTTACAAGACAAGCTAAAGAAAATATTTGACAAGAGGACTAAGGCTGAGGATTTCTGTGTTGGCAACAAAGTTTTGAGGTGGGACTCACGAAGAGAAGACAAGGGGAAGCATGCAAAGTTCAATTTTTTATGGAAAGGCCCATTTGTCATTAGCGTTGTGCACGGTAATAACACGTATTTTCTCAGAACCGCAGCTGACAGCACAGTGGAGGACAGCCCTGTCAATGGCCAAATGTTGAAACATTATCGAGATCCCTTTTAAAGGATACAATGCCCCGGTATATATTTTTAGATTAGTATTTGTACATATGGAAGCACTTTTTTTTTTTTTTTTGATGTATATAAGTGATCGATTACTTCGAACCAAAAAGTTATGGAAACAATGTCTCCCTGACAAATGACAGCAAGTCCACATTTTGTATACATAAAGAAACGATTGTCACAGGATCTGGTGAACTAGATTCTGTTTGAGGACCATCAGTACATGGTAATATCATTATTTCAGACCTTGTACCCTGTGAAAACATTTTTTCAGGCCAGCTAGAAATTTCTCAAGAAGATGTTGCTGAAGCTCTCTCACAGGATATAGTATCTGAAAGTTTTGAAGGTTTTTATTTTTTGATAAGCTTCTCTAAAAATCTTCTAAAGGAAGGCAATGATTGATTCCACACCATCCTTCATCATCTAATTTCAAAAAAAAAGGGATGGAACTCAAGCAAATCTATCCAAAGCACATGTTAGAAACTTGGTGGCCTGTGGAAAATGTTGCCGTAGTATCAATACAATTTTTTCAAGGATGTTGTCAATTGCTTTTACCACATTTATCAAATGGATCTTCAGCATCTCTGCTTTCTTTCCTTTACTGTCCACTTAACTCCTCTATTGTGGATGATGCTTACAATTATTTTTGTATATCCACAGATTCAAAAAAGCGCCTCATTTCCACTCATTTGTAACCTAGAGTATAAATGGTCAATGGCATTTGCAGTGGTAATTATCATGTATAGATCCTGGACCTCCAAATACACCACTCTCAGACCTGCTAAAACACAAGGGTACCATTTACGTTGCATTTCTTTGTTGAGATGACTGTTTACTTTGGCGTGGAACTATCAGCTCCAGATTTGGCATGAGGAGCTTTCTCTGGTGTGCAAACAAGTTAATGCTAATCTTGATATTTGTAAAGTTTGTTTTCCTTTTTTTCTGCAAACATCCCTTCAAATTTTTTGACACATCCAAACACATTTCCTTATCGGGTATCAGACCATGTATTCTAGCTCTTATCAAACTAGGCTTATGCTTTAAATTAACCTTGGTTTGATCAAAAAAGGTCATAAGTCTTATTTAGAGATAAGTGTTGTGGATGATGTGCAAGACAGATTCATACATCAAACTCAATGGCCAAACGTTTCACTTCTGTTAATCCTCTTTCTTCAATTCCCAAGTAGACAAGCTGACTCCCTCCAACGGCCGATAAAATCTGAGTAGCATTAGTTGTAGCTGCAATTATAGATAATCCAGTGGGTTCTCTCCATTTATCCAAAAAAAAAAATTATGCAATCCACTTACCAATCTCACAGAACCTGTTGTTACCTGAATAAACTGGTCATGAATAGCAACTTAACAAAATCAGGAGTGAGCATCAGAGACAAATCCTTGTATTTTTGTTTCTTCTAGCTCATCTTTTGAGGTAAATGCAAGTATACGGGTCTCACTAATGAAGCTCACTACCAAAAAAGTATCAAAATTGTCTTGAGTTGAGGATCGTAAAGACCATATTCCTTTTATGCCTGAAATCTCTGCAGATGCTTCCTTGTTGATTCTTACACCATGTTTGAGAACGCATCATCCTGTAATTATGATGTTCGCCTTTGGGATTCTTCTGCACTTGGAAATGGTCCATTGCATGCATTTGACAATTGCAGAACAACTCGATTCAACAATAGTAGAAGTATGTTTGGAGCAATTTCATCAGAATCTTCTCGTCGAGAAATTCTAATTTATGATGTTCAATCTTGCAATCTTGAACAGACGATGTCTGACAGTTCTTCAGTTTCATCTGGGTCTATTCGTATGCATGCACAATCACTTGTCCATTTCAGTCCTTTGGATTCAATGTTGATTGGAATGGTATTCCTTGGGATCATTGAGTTTCACGTCCTGTACACCGCTTTGACCAGTTCACCGATTATGGTTGTGGTGGCTTCCATCCAGCTGGAAATGAGGTTATTATCAATTCAGAGGTCTGGGACCTGCGAAAATTTAAGCTTCTTCGAAGTGTAACCTCTCTAGATCAGACTGTTATTACTTTTAATTCTACCAGAGACATCGTATATGTGACATTAAGGAGAAATCTAGAGGATGTTATGTCTGCTTTGAATACACGCAGAGCTCGTCATCCTTTATTTGCAGCTTTCCACACAATGGATGCTATCCACTATTCAGACATTGAAACAACTGTCGTGGATCGTTGTGTCTTAGACTGGGCAAGAAAACCGACAGATTCATTTATAGGTCTAGTTGCAATAGATGACAGTGATGCAATGGATTCATCTGCTAGGATTTATGAGGTTGGGAGGCGAAGACCAACAGATGATGACTCAGATCCTGATGATGGTTTGGAGACTGAGGATGAAGATGAGGGTGACTCGGATGCTGATGAAGATGCTGGTGAAGATGGTTTAGATGTTGATGGGGAAAGTGATATGGATATTAGCAACGATGAAGATGACTTCTAAATTTAGAAGAAAGTGTGCCTTCGACATGGTTATTGCCAAAATTGCATCGATGCAACTAGCTTTGTTTATCATTTGATATACTGGATATAAAACTGGCATTTTGATTGATGTTGTTAACTATTGTGTGGTGTAAATTTCCTTTTATGGGGCTCGTCTTGGAGGAAGTTGCTGGTTGGCAGGAGAATGCATGCAACTGATGCTTTACAGGCAATTGAGATGGTATCTTCAGATTGACTTATTCACTACCACTATGATTGTGTGATTTGGCTTCCGTAAGCTTCTTGTTACTTACAAACACAGAATGCATAGAGATGGTTATCTAATACTGCCATTGACATTTGTGATCAACTGAATGATGATAAAATTAAAGGACATGTACAAGTATTTGTAGCTTGTGCAGGGACAAGTGCTGCTTTTCTAGAGTGAATTCAAGTTCTATGTCAGATTATGTATGAGAAAATTTCATCTTGGCACTCTTTGTAGTGAGAAGGGCAGTGCTACTGTAAGAGATGGAATCACACTATCAAATTTTCTTACTTTGGCCAGAAGTACTCGGTGTGGATGATATTGTCAAGAGTTTCATATCATCTATTTTCCTTTTGGTAGTACTCTTCTTGGCCTGCCCAGAAAATGGATTGCGGCTGTTGCAATCTGGCTACTCAGCATTGTACTTGTTTCTCTATACCACATTCTATTTCTTCACCAAGCTGGAGATAAGAGAGATGTTTCTGGGATCTTATATTTTGGCTATATGACCATCATGTCATGCTCAATTTTTGTGTTAACAAGTACAATAGGTTTCTATGCATGCCTTTGATTTGCACAGGCAATATACTCATCAGTGAAGATTGATTGATGCTATGCATGCTCTGGTGCTTGTTCCTTTTATATTGTTTTAGATATTTTGGGTAATATTGCAGGAGACACCAATACATGCTGCTGAAGCTGCTTTCATCCAGTTTTCAGGCAGATTTCCTAATTCATCAAAGCATTCATAAGCATGTTGATGTTATTGTGGACTTTTTCCAAATCATCACTTCCATTTATTAGGTCATATAAAGTTGCCAAAACGGAAGACCTCCCAAGACAGCTTGGTACATGCAAAGGGCACTCAAAAGACAGCAAGAGCAGCCCTGTCACATATAGTGATTCAGTTAAAAGAAACTGTTCTTCAGCTTACAATTTTTCAGTCACTAGTATCAAAGAAAGGAGCACTTCAATTTTTTTCATCAGCAACCTTTTTTCAAAACAGAATAGGACAAAACTCCAGTTTCGTGACATGCTTTGAAGCCGTACTCAGGCAGAGAAACATGTACAAATTAGCACGCAGAAGAAAGCAGGCAGTGCTATATGTGCGCAACGATTCAGTTCATGAGAGTGCCATGTCTGAGCCTCAAGGAATCAAGTCATTTAGCGGCCAACCAAGGAATGTTGAAGTCTATAGCGACAATAGAGGATCAAGGCAGTCTGACCTGCTGTTCTTGGCTTTTCACAAGAAAAGGCCATCCCCAAGTGGAGCCACTATTAGCCTCCTATTGCAATAGGGGTTCATATTTCATGATTGACGGTTTGCATGCCAAATATGTCATCTTTTTTATTACTACAAAGGTTCCATATTTCCAGAGAGTTTCATTTGGATAAGTCATTCAAATTTTGAAGAGCTGTTCAGTCAAGGGAAGGCCAAACAGTTTAAACTTGGCTTCCCTGGGTTTCAATTACTTGCTTTATAATATAGAGATGAATATCTGGCCAAACAAGCTTAAAACTTGGCGGATTGGTAAATAGGTAGAGAAACGAGGGCGCTCATCAGCTTAATCTGAGCCCCGGAAGAGACAAGGGTCGATTTAGATAGGAGGATAGCTGAAAGAAAGGTTGAAAGGCTGGGTATGCTAGTTAAAGGGAACCCAAGCCAAAAGAAGAAAAAATGTTAGGAGAGTAGGCCGGGTAAGTAGCGTTGTGGTGGCAGAATCATGGCTTGGGATCCGTTTCATTTTATGTTCTCAAGCATGATATTCGTTCTCATCTCAAGCATAAGGCAGTTTCCATTTGGAGGAGCTCAAGCGAGGCATGTCTGAATTTCCCTTCTTCCCTCAAAACACTCGCTAACTTCCCCTAATCCGCTTAAAAATTCCTATTTCCCCTTCAAAAGCCTAAGATTCCTATCCTTAGTGCTCTCTAATCAGATTACATATTAACTTATAACTTATTATCTAAATCCCCGTTACTCTTCCCTCCCCATACTAAAAACATATACGAGATCCCCCTAAATACATATCCCGTCCATTGCTTGAAATATAACCATAACTAGCTCAGCATGTTCTGCTACTAGTACAAGGGACTACTAACCTTTAGTTCTGTTTTTAATGGTTGTGAAAGAGATGATGCTAATCAAGGCAGCTCTTCTCGATGTTATAAAAGTCAAGGACAGAAAGATAGAGGAGCTCAAAAGACAAATGAAGTGCTCTCTGCAGAGAAAAGTGCCATAGTCAATTCCATCAAAGTGCATGAAGACAAAATTTCAAGGCTTGTGGAGGAGAATGAAAATAACAATTCGGCTCTTCAGTAGGCATGCACTAAATTGGAACTTGCAGATTCAAAATTAGATGACCAAGACAGAGATATTGCAGAATTGCAACAGAAAGTATTGGTCAAACAAGGTCTTATTGGTCAAACAAGAGTTGGCTGAAAAATAGCACACAAAAGATTTCTCTTGTGTCATCTCAGCACTTGGTCCAACAATCACATGCTGAATCTAATAAATGCCAAACAGAAGACACAGATTATATTCCAGTTAGCAAGAAACGAGGAGTTGAGAGCTTTAATACATAATCCTTATTGCAAAGGGATAGCCCATTAGTGGCATCAGAAGCAGACAAGGGTGATATTTGTGCGGCATCACAAAAGATGGATATCTGTTTGCATTCAAGAGATGGTCCACAAAATATTCCTCAAACAGGAAAAGTTGACTCTCGGGGTATCATCCTGTTGCAGGATAAGGGTAGTTCCCAAAGATTTGTATGTAAGGACAACACATCAAACACATTGTGTTGCCAACAATCATCTTCCTCTATGGCACAGGTATCGTCAGCTTTTTCATCATCTGTCTCAAATATGCAATCATTAGACAAATCTCAGGATCCATTACCACCATTTCTGGTTTCTTCCAGGCCAGCTACTTCAGCTAAAGATCAAAGAAGCTCTAAAGGCATCAAAGAGGGTGGAAATGGGAGTGGGAAGTCATCATCACATGACAATCCCTATGAATTAAAAGAAAAACAGAAAAACAAATAAAAGGATTTGGTACCAGCTATTAGTAGGAAGGACATGGAAAGAACTAAAAATAGTGCAAAATTGATAAAGGGAAATACAGAGGGGTTTTGAGCCGGTTAACAATACAAAATATTCAAGTTCTCTGGAAGTGGAGAAAGTGGATTGCAGAGAGATAATGCCAAAGGTGAAGTCTACAGGTTTGTCAAGTAAAGAGGTTGAAATTGGATAAAAATGACTGTAATGACTCCATATCTCATAAAATGATGTTTTCAAAATGTCATATTCAGTTCATGATAAACCACCAAATATTGGCATCAAGCAATGTGGTTTGTATTCCTAGAACTGAGGGGCAGAGTAGTGTTGCTAGTGTTGAGAAAGTTCAGATATAAACCTTGCATCGTCAAAGGATGAACAGTGCGCTTGGACAGTGGGAATACTCATCTGAGTAGTGTGATTAGACAGTGGGAATACTCATCTGAAAAATGCGCACACACAGTGGAAATACTCATCTGAAAAATTCGCACACACAATGGCAATACTCATCTGAAAAATGCGCACACACAGTGGGAATACTCATCTGGAAAATGCGCACACATAGTGGCAATACTCATATGTAAAATGCGCACACACAGTGGGAATACTCATCAGAAAAATGCGCACACACAGTGCTAATTCTCATCTGAAAAATGCGCACACATAGTGGGAATACGCATCTGAAAAATGCGCACACACGGTGGAAATACTCATCTGAAAAATGCGCACACACAGTGGGAATACTCATTTGAAAAATGCGCATACACATCTGAAAAGTGCAAATTTGTCTTCTAAAAAGCAGTGAAGCGCCAGCTACAAACACTTGCAACATATGAACACTAGATAATGAGCTTGGCACATTCATTGTGAGAAATGCATTCAAAGGGCCTCCAAAAAGATTTGGTTTACGTATGGCTGATCAAAGAATATCTGGTGAAACAGATGACTTAGTAGTTGATGCAGAAGTGGGAGGACTCTCGGCGACTCTGTTTGATGATTTTGGAGGCTTGATGGCTCCATTGTTGAATGTTTCTTTGACTGGGATAACACTCAGTTTACATGGAAGATTTGACAACTTAAATTCTACTCTAAATCTGTCATTGATGGCAAGATCATATAATGAAAAGATGGTTCTTGGGAGCCACTTATTGAACCTGTGGATGGATTCATAAGATACCAGTATGATAAGAGTGGTTCTGATGGCTTCTACTAAGGATCTGAATATGAATCTTTGATTTTCTAACGTAAATATGTTTCTGGAAGCATTTTCCAGCTGGAATAGACTGAATGAAATGAAAGGATCCTCAAAAATTAAGGTCGAAGATGTAAATTTGACTGTTGGTGTAAGCGGGCAACCTGGAGAGAGCATTATTCAAGATGTTAGTGGCCTTTCTCTTGTGATAAGGAGATCACTTCATGATCTGTGGCATCAAATTCCTAACATTGAGGCAGCCATTGCAATTTGGAGCTCTATCCGGATTATATCAGACATTTGAGAAAATTTATATCAACTGTTGAAAAGTCTCATGTTCTGAGAAATAGTTCTAGAAGAAGCACTGATCGTTCTGAGACATCTAGAAGGAGCACAGATTGTTCTAAACCTTCTAGGAGAAGCACTGATCGGCGAGAAAAGTGTAGGAGAAGCGTACACAGATCAGAGAATGAGAAACTTAGATCAGGGAATACGCGGTACAGAGAGGCACTAAACAACGCCTGCTCTGTTTATTTTTTTTAAATATCTGATGGTGCTTGCTGTGTCATAGCTAGATAAACAAATCTAATACACCTGGAGGTTGTATTAATGTTTTCACAGGAGATAAGACAGGGACGATTGAATAGTTTGAAGTGTTTTTAGAAGAAAGTGAATGCCCGATACGACAGCGAAGCAACATCAGCAAACTGACAAAGAGTATCAGTTATGAATATCAGCAGGGGACTTTAAAACACGAAGCTAGATGACAGCAAAGGGATAGCACAAAGAGAAATAGAGTAGCTCAGAGCCATCACAGCTCACCAGCGCATATTAAAAAATCTCGAAGCCACATAAAAGCAGCAGAACCGCCTGAAGGATACAGACAAGGGTATTCAAAGCGTAGCCCTCAGTTACATAACTTAAGCTGCCAGCTGCCTCAATGCAGCTCTGTTTAGATAATTATGTATTAATTCCCAGCCCAGCAATGAGTTAAAGACATTTAATTCATAGATATTTTTTCCAGATATGATCTAGAGATATTTTGTTTGATATTTTCCCTATGACACCTGTTCAAGGAAAGGCTGTAAATCTTTCACTATATAAACCACCCCATAGTCAGTCTTAAGGGGGGAGAAACAAGTAAGAATAGGTCGATAAACTCTGATAGAGATTGGTTATGTACATCTAGTACGATTCCTTAATCAAAGACTGTAGGAGTTTTTTGGAAATGGACTGTGTGTTGTGTCTTGTTGTTTGAAGGGGGCCTTACGAAATTCTAAAGCTGCCACATAACTCAATAAGTGCCTCTCATCTCTGTTTTTTCTTTATGTTTTGTGCTCATGATATGCTCATATCGCCATCTAAATAGCAGATAGAAAGATTAGTCTAGAATTTGTTGAGCCACACTCTATGCTCAAGGTCTGCTATTTCTTTATGTTTTTCTTCTAAACTGGTAATGAATGTTGATTCCCTTTGCCTCTTAGCTCAGTGAATCCGCCCATGTTCTGGCATTTTTGCAAGAAATTTTTATCAGCTCCTAGAATGAGATTTTTTCACCTTCATGCTAATATGCTAAAACAAAGAGATTTTTTTTGTGTGCTTCTTATCTCCTTAAAACTTCCAATCCAACTGGTTGATTTATTACACTCCATACATGCACTGTATTATTGAAAGTTTGTTGGTTGAGAGATCAAAAATTATTCAAAGGATCAGATAATGGACTGTCTACTATGCTTTCCTTTTTTTTTTTTAAATGCTGAAGGATGATCAAAAAATTCTCACGCTGTCATATGGACTAATAAGACATCTCTTGTCTGTATAATATCAGTTCACATATATTGGTTTCATTATCACTATTTTCGATTGCAGAAAGGGGGACTTATCTATAATTGGCCTTACAACAATTTACACTAAATTTTTGCAAACGTTCTATATGTTTTGGTTCTGATTAAGAGCTTTAATATGAATACCTCATGGAGCATATTAGTTCTTTGTCACCCATGTACGATTGTTATTTAGGAAATCTTAATTGTTCCTAGATAGAATCCATTCACTATTTTCGATTGCAGAAAGGAGGACTAATCTACAATTGGCCTTACAACAATTTACACTAAATTTTTGCAAACGTTCTATATTTTTTTGTTCTGACTAAGAGATTTAATATGAATACCTCATGGAGCATATTATTTCTTTGTCACCCATGTATGATTGTTATTTAGGAAATCTTAATTGTTGCTAGATAGAATCCGTCCACCTTACCTCGGTCAGCCTGATCAAAGATATCTTAGTTGCCTTACATCTCTGACATCCACTTCATCCCTTTTTAGCCCGAATAATTGTTTCATGAGCAGCTATCTGCTCCATATCCCCCTCGTGACCAAGAAAAACACACCAGCAGTCACGCTCCTCTGACTCCATGCCCAATGGTTTGAAGTTCATCGCACGATGCATTACCTCTCTGCTTGAAGCCATTCTCCTTCTCACCAAAAAACGAAACCCCTTGTACTCAATAACTAGCCTAAGATCACCCTAAACAAAGCTAAATTACAAAGAGAGAGCCCTCTCTGATTGCAGGTAGGCTAGGAC
Source organism: Pinus taeda (assembly GCA_000404065.3). Lineage (NCBI taxonomy): Eukaryota > Viridiplantae > Streptophyta > Pinopsida > Pinales > Pinaceae > Pinus > Pinus taeda. The sequence goes on from APFE030087712.1 coordinate 14,428, forward strand.
CCGCAGTCCAAAGATTGGTCTGGTGTTACCTCGGTCGTATCCCTTAAGGAGCCAAGGGACAACCTGAGCGTTAAAACCAAGATTGGGCTTCACCTTCCAGAGTGGCCGGGAATATCTTCATCAAGCAATCTTCAGGAAAATCAACCTTCAACTTACGAATATGCATGTGAAATATAACCAGATGTAAAGCAACATCCTTCCTATCATCATCTTTAAACATAGGCAAATTCCTTTGCCAATCTACCTTAGGAATTTTATTTAGAAAACCTGGAATGTGATCTCGACTCATGGGAGCATACTGTCGAGCAAGAAAATCCATTTTGGTAACAATGAATTCACCAAGAGATTCTCCAGGCTATTGGTTCTTGAAGAGTAGAGTCACCATAAAAAGTCCGAACCTTGGGATTCTTCGACACTGGAGTCACCGGTGAATGATTTCAGCCTTGCTGTGTCTGATATTTGTTCACCATCAATAATTACATCTAACTTGATACATGTACTGGGGTGATCATTTAGATCAGATGTTAAGTTTATAAACTAGACTAGAGATTAACTGAAGCAGCTTTCATCTACTTTCGCTAATGCAAAGCAAGATCGTTTCGAAGGCTACCTAGCTAACTTCAGGCTTCGTCTGTAGTCTACAAAGCCAAACAATGAAAATAAACTTTCGATCCCCAGCGGGGTCGCCATTATGTTAGAGCCTAGATTTACCTCAGGCTCGAAAGATAAGCTTCTAGGTCCACATCAAACCACACTCAGCCTCATAGCTAGCCCTACGAGGATAGGAGAGGGATCTCTCCAAGTCAATATTGAGCAAAGATAATCGATAGGGCTGGAGATTACTGATTTTACAACTGATTTTAGGCTAGGTATGTAGTGCAAGGATTGAATTTGACTTTTTTGGGGATTTTGAGTTGGAAAATGGGAGAGGCAAATTTGGGTCCAGGGATGAGGCATGGTTTTTGCAGAGTTCGGATTGGGGAAAGGAAGGCAATTGTTTTGATGCTTTAGAATGAATAAATGGATGGATCAGACCGATGAGGATCCAAGGAGGGTAAGAGAGTCTCAAGAGTCCTCCTCAAATAGATGAAAACATTGAAAATAAAAACAAAAGTTCAAAGCAAAGCACAACAGTCCAGGGAATTCTACTTTAATCACTCATTTGCTTAATTTTAGAAGCAAAGAGAAGGGAAAATGATACACATAACCATCAATGAACTTACAAGTACATAGAGAAAAACACCATCAGAACACAAAGCCACATGGATCCCCATAAGTGCTGCAAAACCTTGGTCTTTCCTTTTCCAAAAATGCAGAGATAGAATGTACAATGATGTGCCAAGCAATCCCAAGTGTCCAACCATGAAAATGACTCAAAAAATACATGATATAGACCATCCTAACCCATTCCCATGCCTCTAGGGGTCGATCTCATCATTCTAGGAGCTGTTTCAACCAATTCTAAACAAGGCACTAAAATCTAGGCAATCAAACAACTTGCCTTTATATGCTAGGAAACTGATTCATTCATTTAATTTTTACTTTTTAGTGAATGAATCCTCTAGAAAAATTAAAAATGTTCCAATATTTCATTAGGGTCATCAAATTACATCGTGGTAGATCAATAGTTACATCAAAAAGTAAAACTAGTCAAAACTGGGTGAATTTCTGAGCTGAAGAGTGAAAATGAGGCCAACTTTCTCTATGCGCCGCGCCCAAATTCTCTATGCGATGCGCCACTTTGGAGCTGTTTTTGAGGGCCTTCCTGAAGTCCAAATTGAGCTTATGATAGCTCATTGGAAAGCCTTGCCTATCTACTGTCCAACCCAAGTAGAATGTCTATATTGGGATGTCATTTGCCCCTCCAAAAATGAAATCTCCCAAGACTGCTTCCTGTGTGTGGAAAAAGTGGCAGAAAGGCCATTTTCAAGGTGTCTTTGACCTTTTAGGCTTCCCAGAACTTGATGAAGTCTCTCGGCCATTCCTGAGCATGCATAATTTATCATAAAAAACCCAAAAACATTAATTTTTCCTCCATAAGATGTCCCAATCATAAGCGCGAGGAAAGTGGCGCTACGCGTTGGGCAGAAAACTCTGTTTTCTGACCAAAAAAATCAAAAATGACAAAATTTTCTCCAAATTCCTTGAAATTTGGACTAAAGGTGCCTCATCAAGTATCATGCTCAGCCAAAGAGGCTTCGGCCAAGATTCAGAGTCTATCCTCCCTTTTATGGCGTTTTAGTGCCCTCCTGGTGCATGAAGTTCAGTGGTGGAATCACTGTCTTGTTCATATGATGAATATGTGTCCATCTTCGTGGTGTTTCAAAGTTTGTGTTGGCTTCAATGGGATGAAGAATGAGAATTTGGTGCTTTTGTTTCAATTGCCAAATGTGGGAGGGACTGTGGGAAATAGGACAGTGTGGATAGTGAGGTCTTGTCAAGTAATAATTTGCCCTTTGGAATTTTGATAAATGTAAGAATAATGAACAGTTACTTGACTGTTTTGGTAACTTGATGAATGATAAGGAATGCAATGACTTTAGGGATAAGGATAGTGGGACTTAGGAATGAGTAACTCTGGATATGAGGGAATGTTGGGATAGGGTTTAGCTAGGGAGATAGGGAATTATGGACTAGGGTTTGCGATTATGGGAAATAGGAATTGGGGGCATGGGCTTAGTGAATTTTGGAGGTATTTTAATTTGGGGAATAAGGGAAGTAAGGAGAGTATGGAATTAGGGAGTAATGAGGTGAGGGGATACTTAGCTGCAACACAAAATCCTAGCAGCAATCGCCTTGGAAAATTTTGAAGAGATAGGGTTTGCTTTCCTTAAAACACTTCACCATTCATCAAACACCATCAAACAACCATGAAATTTGGATGAAGAGCAAAAACAAAGAGTCAACCTACTTGGACAAGGTGAATTCGTGTATTTTTGGCGATTCGGGGCAAATTCTAGCAATTTCGGGCTATGTGGCTGTATGCGTCGCGCATCCATCCCAATGCGCCGCGCCTCACCAATGCACCGTGCATCCAACCAAATGCACCATGCCTCACCAATGCGCAGCGCCCTTGTTATTTTACATTGGAAATCAGAGCCCAATGTGTCACGCCAGTTATGTGCGCTGCGCCACTTGCCCAGTGCGTAGCGCTTTTTCCAGAAGACTTTTGGAGGCCTTCCCAGTGTCCAAATCAGGCATGGGATAGCTCATTGGAAATTAATTTGAGTCTACCTTCCAAACCAACTAAAATTTTTCAATTTGGAGTTCATTTTCCCTATCAAAAATCAAATCTCCCAAGACTAGTCACAATGTGCCAAATGAGGCTGCCTCAAGGCAGAGTGCTGTTGCAGTCAACATTGGAAGGTTTTTCTCAACTCCAAATTGAGCTCAGGATAGCTCATTGGAAAGATATTTGTGTCTAGTTATCATTTGACTCATCAAGCAAGTCATTTGGCCAACCCAGATAGGCGAAATCTTGATTTTCCCAAGGTCACTTCAGAGGTGCATTCAATTCTCCTAAGGCAACAGTATTTTTGACATTTCTCTAAAACCATGACACCACTATAAAACGTGAAGGAGGGTTTTCTTCCTTGGCCTATTATGGAAAAAATCCTCTCTCAAAGTTTCAAAATTCATCTTTTCTTTCTCAGAAACATCATTTGAGTAAAACCTACCCCGATGTGTGGAAACGGGGATTTGTCGAAATGAAGCGAAATGAAGGGGATAGGGGGCTTCTAAATTCTTGAGGAAATTTTGAGAAGTAGGAAGGGATGTTACGAAACAAAGGAAAGTGGAATTTCAAATATTGAGTGAGGGGAAGGGGTCCAAAATGGAAAAACATAGGCGTAGCTTTGAAAATTGTCAAGTTGTAGCAAGAAACAAGGGTTTGTATGAAAATGAGGAATTTGGGGGATCTCAGTGATGGGAAGTGTTTAATTAGGTACATTAAGGAGGGGAAGGTGTATGGACATCACGATACAAGTTTTGCCGATGATTTGACCATCCAAGAGAAATTTCCTTCAAAACCCTAGGAGAGGGAAACGAACTTTACCTAAGCACAACTGAAGCATGAACAAGATGTAAAATGACCCACTGGCACTTGACATGATGATGAGAACCCCCTGAATAATGGTACAATCAGCTAAATGGTGACATGGAACGACATTTGGATAACTCTGACAAGAGTGAAAACAAACCCTAGACCTAATACCTAGTGACCAAATTTTGCTTGAAGACTCACTGAAATGACAAAATTTGACCTTGACACCTTAAAATCACTTTCTAAGAGCATGTTTCATCACTGTAGGAAGGCTGCAAAAACTGACACTAACAGATGTCATAAAGATCCATACTACTTCTCTTCATTTGGAAGGTGTACCCTTCATTTGGTCGGAGGACAAAACTCAAGAATATTTGAAGAAAAATGGTAAAATTATCTCTTCTTGGAATGATTTTATAGTTGCATTAAGAAGGAAATTTTATCCATTGTCTTACATGAAAAAATAAATTATGGATTGGAAAATTTTAAGACAAGCTAAAGGTCAGAGTGTCCAAACCTACACACAATAATTTAAAAGAATATTTTTAATCTTTGGTGTTGATTTGTCTTCACAAGATAGTCTCCTTAAATATATAGGTGGATTACATAGTTATTTGAGACATAATATACTTATGTTTAATCCCACCAATCTAGATGAAGTATGTGTTCAGGAAACTCATTTAGAATCAAGAGGCAAGAATGTTCCTCAAGAGACTAGCAAGAAACCTTTTCAAAATGGAGACAAAAGAAAGGAGAAGTTTAAATTCAAAAGAAAAAGTATTTCTGTTGTTAAGAAAGAGGGAGATAAACTTACCTGTAAAAATTGTTCAAAATATGGCTATGATGAAGATGACTATTGGAAATTACATCCAAAATTGAGACCAAAGAAGTTCATTAACAAGGGGAAATAAAAGATTGTTGCTACAACTCAACAAGATCTAGAATGTTATTTAGATGATGAAACCAAAATCACAGCCATGGGAATGAAACGTATAGCTTCTAATGAAACTACTAATTATTCTAGTAAGCTTATTTGATCCCAAAATAATAAGTAAGAAGTGGGCTTTTCCATATCAAGGTCATTAGAAAACATACAAAATTTGATACATTGTTTGCTAGTGGATCCCAAGTCAATTTTATTTCTGATGAAATTGTCAAGAAACTTAAATTAGAAACTACACCTCATGCTAAACCTTACCCTTTTCTTTGGGTATGTGATGATGCCAAATTACAAGTGACAAGAATATGTAAACTAAAATTCGCCATCACTGCTAATTTTATAGATGAGGTAGAGCTTGATATTGTGCCACTTGATATCTGTAAGATTGTTTTAGAGAGTCTATACCTGTATGACCGAAAAGCCATATTTTATCTCCATGAGAACAAATGTCATCCTTTTAAAGATGGATTCGAGTCTATTGTTAGAGCACATCACAAGAAGATGAACTTATCTCTTGCTAGTGTTGGTCAAATGAAAATGCTTGTCTATGCTAGTAAGTATTTTTTTTTGTTGATGATAAAAGCTAAAGATATTGTTGAATTTGAAGGTTTTAAAGGATTTGATTCTAAACTCAAGCATGAATTGGTTGAATTTTTTTACAGCTATGACAAGATCTTTCAAGAACCTAAAGGGTTAGCTCCAGAAATAGGAATTTGACATAAGATTCACTTGCAACAAGATGCACCACTTCCTAATATTGGCATGTATAGAATGTTAGTTTTGGAGAATGAAAATGTCAAGAAGCAAATTCAAGAGTTGTTTGACACATGAATCATCAAGCCTAACACATCTCCTTGGTGGTCTCCTATTGTCTTGGTTCTAAAGAAATATGGTACATGGCGCATATGTGTGGATTTTCCAGCTTTGAATAAAATAACCTTAAAGAATCATTATCCTCTTCCTCGTATTAATGATTTTCGAGATCAATTAAAGGAAGTTGTTTATTTTACTAAGTTATATTTTAGAAGCGGTTATCATTAAATAAGGATTGTTGAAGATGATATTTGGAAAACTACTTTCAAGAAAAAACAAGGTTTGTTTGAATGGTTAGTTATGTCATTTTGGATTTGCAATGCACCTAACACATTCACGAGAGTTATGAATGATGTATTGCGACCATTTATTGATGATTTTATCATAATCTACCTACATGATATTTTTATTTTTAGTAATACTCGGGAAGAGCATTTCAAGCATGTGAAACATGTTTTAGATGTCTTGAAAAAAAGGAGAACTTCTATTTGAATATGTCTAAATGTGAATTTCGGAAAACCTTTTTGGTTTATTTAGGTAATCTTGTAGGAGAGGGTGAATTGAAGATTGATCCCTTAAAATTTGATGTTATTGTGAATTGGCCTAAGTGCAACAATGTAATAGAAGTTAAGAGCTTTTTAGGAGCAAGCGTGTTATAAACATATTTGGGCACTTCAACCCCAATCATATATGTTAATAAACCAAGGCTCGTTAACCCTAAAAGTGTTGTTTCATACCCTAAAGGATCATGGTCAACTAATTACATCATTTCCCAGAAGTTCCACCTGAAAAACCACTCAAAACTGGCAAATTGGACCATACTAACTGCTCCACTGTCAAGGTGCGATGCATATTGGTTTCTACACTAGTCATGTGTGATGCATACTGAAGAGGCCTTCTGTAGGATGCGATGAGCAAGAATGGACAAATGGTTGAGACAGTTTGCTAAGTGGATGCTTATGGAATCTTCTAGAAACATCTTCCATGACACTTGCCTCTCTGAATTTGCCTAGGGATGAGTAAGAGATCAATGAAATCTCCAAGTGGAACCAAGAACTATGAGTGGAATGACACTAATCAAAAACCCAGAGCTAACTCACACCCTTGCAAGACATCTATAAATGGATCCCTCATCTAAGAGATCTAAAGGCTAGAATTTTGTAATTTGTAAAGAAGTGTTGTTAGTTTGTCTTTGAGAAGGAGCATTTTATTGTTGGGTGATCTCACTTTTCATGAGGTGAAGAGGGCTTTGATGCTAGGAGGATGATGTTGGTTTAGACAGTGAGGTTGTAATCCTCTCTTCTACTATTAATAAAGTTCTTTGAGTTTTCCTCCATATAATCGTTTATTTGTGAATCTTGTTATTTGTGAATGCAAATGTATGGTCAATGTATTTCTGATTCTGCATTGTTTATCATGTTATAGATCGAGATGCTTTGATGTTGTTTTGTCACTTTGCCTCTACAGGTATTCTCTAAATATGAACAAGTAGGAGAGGAGTTGCAAGCTATATCAAGGGAGAGAGAAATTTTGCAAGGAGTCAAGTGGAAGATCCATTTTGGTCCTCTTTTCTTCTCTCTTATCTATCATACATAAAGGAAATCACAAATTATTTTGATTTTTTGTTTCTAAGATAGCTACCAATCTTAGTGGGACTAGCAGATTGAAAAGACACTAGTTTTCCCATAAACAAAATGGTGACTCCATTGGGGAGTGAATATTTTTCTTGTTTGTTATTGTTGTTTGCTTTATAAACTACAGACAGAGCCTAAAGTTAGCCAAATAGCCTTCGAACTAATCTTGCTATGAAATTGCAAAGAAGATGAATGTTGCTTCAGTCAATATCTGCGTTGGTTTATGAACTGAACATCTAACTTACAAGCATTCTAAATTCCCTTTTGGTAGCTCAATAACCTTCTAAGATCATACGCTTGTACTTTGTTCCTTACTGTCCATAATAGCTCAGCCTAAATCACCGAACTCAGCTGCAAATTTAAGAAAAAACCCACCTCAGTTTCGCTCCCTGGCCCATTACACTGACTGTAAGTGGAAGCCTGTATTCATCGCACCTCCTGTGTGTAGTAGGTGATTTTCATCCCTATTTCTGTGAAGGACAGGTGCGATCACTAAGTAATCCTATTTCTCTCCTTGAAATTCTGGTTTTTTTGTCCTTATTTTCAGCTCTATTCAGTTGCTTTGCTACTTATGATCAGTATCTCATTGATCAAGCCTCCTTCCTTTACATAATTTAGCCTCCATTGAGCAAGATTGGTAAATGTTTTTATGTATTTGTCCATCATTTACGATCCTTCTTCAAAAAGTAGCTTAAATCGAACTGTCATTTTGATGCAAAAAAGTGTCGTAATTGTCATTTTGAGTCAAAAAGAAGAGTGTCGTAAAGTCTTCCTCCTCTAGATAGTCGATTGTACTTTTTTCATTTTATTTGATTTAAATTGTGTTGAGCACTGGACAAGGTATGTTATTTTCATTTACTTCGTTATCTTTTTTTCAAAACTCATAACCTTTTTAGATCATGAGCTAAGTATATGAAAAGGGATTATGATAAAATATAGAAGATTTATATGTAACATGAAATAACTAATAATTACCATTTTTCTATGCAGAAAGAGGAGAAAAAGGAAAACTACCATCCCAAAGGAAAGAACAAGACCAAGTTAACTGTTGTCCCTTTGACAGGGAACCGCGTTCAAACAAGGCGATCCAAATTGGAGCGTAATAGCCAGAAAAAGGAAAAGGAGATATCCAATCAGTGCAAAAGAACAAGAGGATAGCTGAGAACTAACAGTTTGGCAAATCCCTCAGGATTCTTTAATCTTGAGGGATCACTATCTTAACAATCTTCTGTATCGTTGATATCTCCGCTCGGTTGTTATAAGAAGGGGTAGCACTGTTATCCTGGTAGGAGAAATATTGTTATTTTTATGAAATTATTCTTAGTACTTGAACTTTGATCATCGACTCTCTTTGAAGAGCGATCCACTGTAACTCTATTTAATGTTTAATATATAAATCTGGTTGTCATTCTATCGTTGGTTCTGGAGTAACCTTAAGCAGTGAGCCCCTGGAGGCTAAGGGCCCGGCCCTGGTGGATCACTTGCTCCTGTACTATTATTTATGATTCATGTGTGGTTTGTGTTAGCACCTAAATCCGCCTTAGGCTGAAGGAAGGAAAAATTTAGGGTAATGACAAACCACGCTCAGTCTAGTAGCTATCCCTACCAGAACATGTGAGGGCTCTCTCCGAGTCATGCTCAGTGAATACTTAAAACAATATGGTCTGAGATGACTTACTGTGAAATATTGATCTTAGGCTAGTAATTGAATATGGATACAAGAAGTGATTTTTATGAATGACTGTGTTTCTGGGATGGTATGGGACCAACGGAAAACAATGAGCATAGGATGAATTACAAAGGCACAGATTATTTCGTGAGGCAAGACAGGCGGAAAGTCTAGCAATTTAGTTTGAAATAGCACAGAATGGAGAGATTTTTTAGGAGGGTGAAAAGGGCATACGCACATGAATCCTTTTCAACAGAAGAAAGAACACTGAACATGAAATTTTCCCATAGGTAGAGAAATAAAATTGAATTCTACCTTATCTAACTTAAAAAATTTCACTGGAAATGAATATGAAATGAACTATGAAACATAATGAAATACATATGAAACATAAGAGACACATTTTCTACACTCACAACCACATGAATCTCATGAAACAGAGCCGCTGCCTTTCATTAATCCTCTGTCAAATTATACAATGAACAAACAGAGTTTCTTTCCAACAGTCTCCCAGAAGTTACAAGCCAACCAACCCTTTGCAAATAGTTTGCATACAATATATAGAATGTGCCATGAGGAGATAGAACGCCCAAGGGTTTGGGAGTTACTCGAATCATTACAAAAAGGAGGTGGAAAGCCAACCATTAGCTACAGGTGCAACGTTACAAAGATGGCAAATGGCTTGGGTGACTGTTTGCCTTCCTTTGCCACTTGGATAGAAGCCAATCTGGAGTGAAAATACTTTAAAATTTGCCTTATGTGCCGAAAAAGTTAAATGTAGATGAGCGGGCCCACTTGGAGAAGTCGCGAATCGAAATTTCACGAAACGGAGGTCAAATTAGCCTTTTTCCCTATATGCACCGTGCCACTTTCTATATGCGCCCCGCCACTTTGGCGCCTGTTTTGAGGCACTTGTATGAGTCCAAAATCTACCCAAGTGTGCTTGTTGGAAAGCCTGTCCTGTCTACTTTCCAACCCAAGTGGAAGGTTTAAATTTGGTGCTCATTTTCCCCTCCAAATCTTCATTCTCCCAAGCCTGCTTCCTGTGTGTCAAAATAGGGGCAGAGGGGCCATTTTTTGGGTGTTTTTAACCTCCTGGAGACTCAAATCATGCCCCAATTTCTTGTCCAAGCACCAGTAGTCGCGATTTTTCATGCTGAATCCAAAAATGCAAGCCATTTGTCCTTTGGAGCTCCCAATCCTAAACGCCGCGCCAATGGCGGCACATAGGGAGAAAAAACCTGTGTTTTGACCAAAAAATTACCATGTGACCAAAATTGCCCAAATTTCTTGAAATTTGGGCTGGAGGTTCACTAAGAGGCACTATGCTGGGCCACAGAAGCTTTAGCCAATATTCGAAGCTGATCTTGCTCTTTTTCCTATTTTGCCTCTTTTGTTGCTTTGCTCAATTTTTCCTTCAAGCTCCTTATCCGGGCCTTTGCACTCATGTTCCATGCCCTGTAATGATAAACCATCCTCCTCAGTATTGTTTCATCTCTGTCGGCCTTCTCCGGCAGTCTCTCTAGGTGGATGTTGATCCGCTCTAGCCAGGACTCATGGTCATTGTTGATCTCTTGCTCCAAGGTAGTGAGCTCGATCCTCCTTTATTGGGCAGCTTGTCGATTCTCACGGATTTTTTGCAGCTCCATGATCTCATGCTGGTCCTCAAGCTATTTGTTCCTCTACTCCAAACACTTGATGATCCATTTGGCCCTCTCCACATTGAGTGACAAGTCTTGGATCTCCTTGTTCTGCTCCTGAATAGTCATCCTAAGTCGAGCACTATCCACATCTGCATCATCATCCTAAATGAGGATGAAATCGGCCTCCTGTTCACCTGATGGCCCCTCATCATGCATGGGCCTCTTGCCCTTGTCTTGTACCTGTGTAGTCTGTTAGCGCTCAAATCTACCTTAGGCTAAAATAAGGTAAAACTTGAGGCTACATCAAACCACGCTCAGCCTCGTAGCTAGCCCTACGAGGACAGGAGAGGGCTCTCTCCGAGTCAATCTCGGAAAAAGGTGATCAATAAGGTCGAGATGAATAATTTGATAACTAATTTTAGGCTAGGTATGAAGTACAAGGAGTTTGAAATTGATTTTTTGAAAATTTGTTGAATTCAAGGGAAAGGCAATTTTGGGTGCGGGGATGAGGCAGAGTTTTTGCAGAGGTCTGCTTGGGGCAAGATAGGCGATTGTTTTGATGCTTTTAAGGAGATTAAATGGATAGATTTGACTGGTGAGGGGTTAAGGAGAGCAAGAAACTTTCAACGATTCTCCATAAACAAACGAAAACATAGAAAATTAAACAAACTTAAAGGCAGAGCATAGAAAATTATGGATTCTACCTTAACACTTCATTTGTTCAATTGCAGGAGATAAGAGAAGGAAAGCGATGCACATAAAAAACTTACAAATACTGAAAGAAGCACACCATCAACAAATAAAGCCACATGAATCCCAAATAGTGCTGCAAAACCCTGGTCTTTCCTTTGCCAAAAATGCAGATAAGATATGTACAATAGAGTGTCAAGCTATTCCCAAGAGTCCAAATTTATACCAAAATCAAACCCCTACACTATTAAATTCATAAAATATATACATTTTCTCATCCTTGTACTAAGGGATTGAGCTCAACCATTTTCTTCAAAATAGAATCAGTTACATTAAATTTGGGCCGAATGTCTGAAAATAAGTGCTGGCGATGAACTCATATCTCCCAAACCATAATACTTGTTACAAAAATGAAAGAGGTTTTTGTAGACAAGGTCGTGCTCGAGAAAAACCTCTCTCAAATTTGGGAAATTCGTTTCCAGTAGCTCGCAATCTGTTCCACAAAATCATCTCTAAAACAGAAAATCATTAAAACTTTAATTCTGTGAAAATGAGCTATAAAGATCTAGTCACATATCCCAATCCATGACACATGTGAATAAAATGAAGGATTTTTTTGTTATATGGCTCGTTATTAATAAAAACCTCCTTGGGTTTTGCAAAATTACTTTCCATCTGTTGTAAAATGGCTCCGTACTAAAATGACTAAAACAGTGGAAAATATGAAAAATTTGCTTTGTTTTACTGTAGGCTCCAAATATCACTATATATCTCCCACATAGTAGAACCTGTGCATAAAATGAAGGAGTTTTTTGTTACTTAGTATGTGGTGAACAAAAACCTCTTTCACTTTTCAAAAATTCCTTACCATTAGTTCAAAAACTGATTTGGTAGTAAACTTGTCATTGTGTGCAGCAACTGACCTCGAAACATGCATAACCAAGAATCACTCATTCATTTTTTCTAATCCAGGAACCGGTTACGGGAGTGTGATATAACGTTGGAAATATTTTTCCGAGATCCTTCTGATGAAAACACTTGTGACATGTTTTGTGCTGAACATCATGTGAAAAACATCTAAAAAAACCAGACATAGTAAGAGCTCATGTTGATCCCTGGTGACAGGCTGCGAAGACTGGAACTAACATTGGCTCCAATGGGGATGGTAGCTCCTTGGAGGTGCAAAGAACTATAGATCTCTGGAAATTAGATAGTGCCTCTTCCATTGGGCATGGATGGTCAAACAACTCCAAACCCAAAACAACTCTTACCAATCCAAAAACATATACATACTGCAACTTGTACATAAACAAATACCGAAAACTGAAATGCTGCCTTGGGCAACTTATTTATGTACAAATCTAACCCACTTTGCTGAAAAATTGATAGATCAAGTAATGTTGTAATGCCAGATCAACTAATCAAGTAACTATGACAAGGATGCTTCTTGAAAGTGCTTCAACCAGGACACAAATGTAAATGCTGACAGCCATACATGCACATAACGAGTCCGGTTGTGTAAAAGACAATTTGATCTATCATTCAAACTGAAAAAAAATTCCATGTATTTTGCAATAGGATCAAAGAAACCAAACTCTGTTTTCTACCCTAATTCCTCAACACAGACCTCCAACTACAAACTGTCAATGCAAACATCTACGGGTAGCTCTATTGTTTCTTGTTTTGAAGGAGGGAGAGTTTCCAAGAACTTTTTGGGCTCTTGGTATTCAAATGATTGGATCTGATCATTTAAATATTGAATCTCCTTCTCAAATTTTTCAACAACTAACTCAAAGAAACCAGTTTTAGCTTTAGGAGGAAACTTTGGAGATCTCAAGCATTTAAGCACAACAATGAAAAATGCTTTATCAATTTCAATATCCACTAACAGATCTCTAACTTATTTTAAAACTTCACAAAGCACAGGGTCTGCCACATACCCTACCATTTTATTCTAGTGCATGAACGGATCAGTGAGCGCTGGAATCTCTGGATTGAGTTGGAGTTGCCAGGTGAATGTTTCAGCCTTCATATGTGTCTGACTGTTGTCCACCATCAACAATCAGATCTAACTTGATACATGTACTGGAGCAATTTGCAAATTAGATATTCCATTTATAAAACTAGACCGGAGATTGACTGAAGTAGATTTTATCTACTTGCGCTAATGCAAAGCAAAAGCGTTTCAAAGGCTACCTAGATAATCTTCAGATCCGTCTGTAGTCTATAAAACAAAGAACACTAACAAACAAAAACTTTTCTTCCCCAGTATGGTCGCCACTATGTTAGCGCTCAAATCTACCTTAGGTTGAAATAAGGTAAAACTCGAGGCTACATCAAACCACACTCAGCCTCATAGCTAGCCCTACGAGGACAAGAGAGGGCTCTCTCCGAGTCAATCTCGGAAAAAGGTGATCAATAAGGTCGAGATGACTAATTTGATAACTAATTTTAGGCTACGTATGAAGTACAAGGAGTTTGAAATTGATTTTTTGAAAATTTGTTGAATTCAAGGGAAAGGAAATTTTGCGTGTGGGGATGAGGCACAGTTTTTGCAGAGGTCTGCTTGGGGCAAGATAGGAAATTGTTTTGATGCTTTTAAAGAGATTAAATGGATAGATCTGACTAGTGAGGGGTTAAGGAGAGCAAGAAACATTCAAGGATTCTTCATAAACAGACGAAAACATAGAAAATTAAACAAACTTAAAGGCAGAGCATAGCAAATTATGGATTCTACCTTAAAACTTCATTTTTTCAATTGCAGGAGATAAGAGAAGGAAAGCGATGCACATAAAAAACTTACAAATACTCAAAGAAGAACACCATCAACACATAAAGCCACATGAATCCCAAATAGTGCTACAAAACCCTGGTCTTTCCTTTGCCAAAAATGAAGATAAGATATGTACAGTAGAGTGTCAAGTTATTCCCAAGAGTCCAACCTTCTACCAAAATCCAACCCCTACACTATGAAATTCATAAAATATATACATTTTCTCATCCTTTTACTAAGGGATTGAGCTCAACCATTTTCTTCAAAATAGAATTAGTTACATTAAATTTGGGCCGAATTTCTGAAAATAGGTGCTGACGATGAACTCATATATCCCAAACCATAACACCTGTTACAAAACTAAAAGAGGTTTGTGTAGATAAGGTCGTTATGAAGAACAACCTCTCTCAAATTTGGGAAATTCGTTTCCAGTAGCTAACAATATGTTCCACAAAACCATCTCTAAAACAGAAAACCATTAAAACTTTAATTCTGTGAAAATGAGCTGTAAAGATCTAGTCACATATCCCAATCCATGACACCTGTGAATAAACGGAAAGAGGTTTTTACTATATGGCTTTTTCTTAATAAAAAAATCCCTGGGTTTTGCAAAATTACTTTCCATCTTTTGTAAAATGGCTCCGTACTAAAATGACTAAAACAGTAGAAAATATGAAAATTTTGCTTTGTTTTACCGTAGGTTCCAAATATCACTGTATATCTCCCACATAGTAACACCTGTGCACAAAATGAAGGAGGTTTTTGTTATGTAGTATGTGGTGAACAAAAACCTCTTTCACGTTTCAAAAATTCCTTACCATTAGTTCAAAAACTGATTTTGTACTAAACTTGTCATTGTGTGCAGCAACTGACCTCGAAACATGCATAACCAAGAATCACTCATTCATTTTTTCTAATCCAGGAACCGGTTATGGGATTGTGATATACCATTGGAAATATTTTTCCAAGATCCTTCTGATGAAAATACTTGTGACATGTTTTGTGCTGAACATCATGTGCAAAACATCTAACAAAACCAGACATAGTAAGAGCTCATGTTGATCCCTGGTGACAGGCTGCGAAGACTGGAACTAACATAGTTGATGCAAGAGGTGAGGCCCCTTCCACCCCGAGTGGAGATAACACTCGCTTTGCTACTACAAACAAGTTCCTACTGCCTCTCTGATATGTAACAAATACTGGCATAGTAGTGGTCTCATGGCGCTCATACTGATGAGAAGGACCACCTATCTCATGCCCTGGCTCTGATAGTACCTGTGGAGTGCAGAAGAGGCCACGGGAGATGAAGTCCTCCCAAGCAATGCCCTGCAATCCCAACTAATGATCCACCAAAATCCGGATGAGAGAAAAGTGATAAACACTGTTAAACTGCTGCTGAGGGGTCTTATGCTACATGAAGGTGTTCATCCTCTCTATGTTCGTGCAAATGAAAAATGGGAGGTTCATCATCCTCACCCTGGTAAAGTGCATGAGCAACCTGATGTGATAGGCATATAGTCGAGAGAACTCCTCACAGCTGAAGTATTTCATGATCAATTTCATGAGTGGAGCATACTCATATTTCAAATATCTGAATGGGAAGACTCTTGTGAGCTGACTCAAGAATCTGGCCTTAATGTAAGGCTCATAGTGTTGCCTATCCACCTTCTTCTTCTTGTTCCACTGTTCTCCAACATTTGGTATTCTTGTTGCCACTGAGATATTTTCAGGTGTCGATGTGAAGGTGACCCCGGCCAAGATAGACTAACCTCCATGTAGGTGAAGCACAAAAAGACGGGCCAACTCATGATGAACTCTAACATTAGCCACCCTTTGACAAAATTCAAAACATGCTAGGTGCTGGAAACATGACATGGCAAGAGGGCATGCTTGTAATTCAGTGAGCGTAGTGGGCTCATCCCTAACATGTCTGCCACTCTTGTGATGTCTCCTGGGAGCCTGTTCTTCCGAGGATGAACCACTTTGTGTCTCCATCTCGTACTCTGATGAATGCTCTGATGCCATAACTACTGTGTGTACTGTACTTGGGCTGCCCTTTGATGATGGTGTGAAGCTGGGTGCTTTTGTGATATCTACCACTAAGGGGAACAATGAAACAAAAGGGAGTATTAGGAGGGGAGTAATGTGATGGGAATAGGGGTTATGGGGAGAAATTTGTTTAGGGATATGTAGGGGGTTTGGGTATTTGATAGGGTAGGGTTTTTGGGGTTTTGACAAGGTAGGGTTTTGGGGTGTTATGTTGACAAATAAGAGGAAGGGGAAAGGGAATAGGGTTGGTAGTGTTTAGGGTTAGGGATAATAGGAAAAGAGAAAGGGAGGATAGGGAAAAATGGTAGGTGAGGGAAAAATGGTGGGTGAAAATGGAACCTTGGCCTCAATACCACAATTATGCAACCCTAGCAACAATGGCCTTTGGTGTTTTCTTGTGGTTGATTTTATGAGTTTTGTTGCATTCAAACATAGCCATAAACCACCATATCATTTATAAACTTTGAGGAACAAGTCATGTCATAGAGGCTACCTATCAATTTGAGGGGCTTCACAAGAAATTTGAGGAAATTTGCCTCATTTTTGGCCCTTTGTGGGTGTGCACAGCGGGCCAAACCCAGTGCTTCGCGCCCGTTGAAAAAATGCATTGAGGGGTGGCTCTGTGTGTGCCGCGCCCTCTGTGTACGCCGCACCCCTATGTATATGCGCCGCGGCCTGAAAACTGCCTCCAACTTTGCTCCAAACACGCACGATGCACACTCAAACACTTTGCAATGTCTCCCTATGAACTTGATTTGCACAATGGATTTGATTTTGGTGAAAACTTGTATATAAAGACTTGGAAGTCATGGGTTAAATTTTTGCTTCTTCAAAACCCATTTTTCTAATGTTATGTTTTGACACTTTTTCAATGACTTAAAGCAACACTGATTTTCACTTTTCCCTTTGAAATTTTAGCTCAAATGATGAAATTTTCGGCACTCTTTGCAGGGATTGCATGACAGGACATTTGGCCATGGAAACCATGACTGCATCTGCAGAAATCAACTGAAGACTTTTTTGAAAATTTTATCACAAATGACACTGTTTGACTTTTCTTCAAAACAGAGTTTTGAAGAAGAGTTGAAGTCTATCCAGATGATGATGAAACTCTCTGAATCATAACTTTGTAAGGGCCTCACTCTAGCCTGCATGGCTTTGTTTGAAGACCAAATTGATTAATCCCTAGACCTAATGATCGAAAATGACTTTTTTCCATTAAAGGATTAGACCTTGACTGTCATGGAATTTGGTGATCATTGACAAAAGACCTAAGCCATCAGGAGCCAGACATGAGTGGAAATGACTAGCATTACCTTTTCCGTTAGATTATGGCATGCCCCTAGTGTAATGCAGTTGACTGAATGGAACGGGACACCTAAAAATGAAATGCATAAAGAGTTTTGATCTATGACGGAGGATTGAACAGACTGACTCTAACATTGGCTCCAATGGGGGATGGTAGCTCCTTGGAGGTGCCAATAACAACAGATCTCTGGAAGAGCTAGATAGTGCCTTCGTCCATTGGGCTATGGAGTCATTATTTCGATAAACAACACAAGACTTTGACTCATTTATGAAACTGAAATGTCCAAAAAACTGACTCAAATTTGACATTGAAATAACTCGAATACTAACTTAACAAACTCTAACTAAACTGAAATAAACTAGTATTTACAGTGACAGTGGAAGCAGCGTTAATAACTCAGAAATGGTACCGCTTGAGCAGCAGACCATTGATCGGCCCTCTTGGACAATCTTCCCCATTCATTTCCTTCAGAAGAAAGGCATTCTGACCGCAATATGCTGCAATCTTGAAAGGACCTTTCCAAAGATTCTCAAACTTACAGTTCTTGCCTTTCTCCTCATTCCTTGCATCCCACTTCAGCACCACATCATCCACCTGAAATTTGTCCACCTTTGCCTTTCTGTCATAAATTTTCTAGATCTTCTCCTACAATTTAGATGTGTTCTTGAAAACTTCTTCTCTGGTCTGCTGCAAGTGGACCATTTGATTCAACCTTCTCTGCATGGTATCTTCGTCACTGCCGACCTCCTGAAGAAATTTGACTACCGGGGCAGCGAGAGAGGTAGGAAATACTGTATCAACTCCATAAACAAGCTCAAAAGGTGATGTACCGATGGATTTCTTCTAACTAACCCGATCTGCCCAAAGTGCATTGACCAACCTCTTATGCTAGCTCTTCTTATTTATTTCTAGCAGCTTCTTGATTATGTTGACCAATGATTTGTTCGAAGACTCCACCAATCCATTGCCTTGCAGATGATAGGCAGTTGAGTGACCCAAGATGATGTGATATTTATGACAAAACTATACCATCCTTTTTGATTTGAAATCTGTTGTGTTATCAATGATTAATTTATTCAGGCAACCAAAGCGAGACAAGATGTTATTCTCAAGGAATGAAATGATTACCGCATCAGTATCTTGTTTGGTGGGAATTGCCTCGATCCATTTCGTGAAATAATCTGTCATTGTGAGGATCCATCTATGCTGATCTGAACAAGCAGGATGAATTTCACCAATGAAATCCAATCCCCATTGCTGGAAAGGAGCACTTACCTCTATGGGCTTGAGTGGTAGAGGCTGTAACTTCTACTTTCCTTCGAAAATCTGATACTTATGTGAGAGCTTGACCATCTTATATACATCAGCAAACAATGTCGGCCAATAGTACCCCACTCTCAGAATTTTATTTTTTGTTGACTTCCAAAAAAAGTGACCACCACAGTCTCCTTGGTGGCAGTCCTCCATGACCTTCTTTGCTTCCTTTTCCACCAAACAATTTAACAAAACACCACCGAGATGTTTCCAATATAGTGCAGAATTTAGAATGCAAAACTTGGCAGCCTTCAACTTGAGTGTTCTCGCTTTGTTTCTAGTCATGCCGGGTGGTGGTGAAAAATTTTTAATCACATATATGATATCTGAATACCATGGAGAAAGAGCAAACATTTCAGATACCTGAATTGATGTTTCTTCCTCATTCTCATCGGACATAGCAGCAATCAGATTTATGTCCAAGGCGTGCAAGTTTGATTCAGCCATTAACTTCGCCAATCCCTATCCTTTCACCAGCTTTGTGGGCTTTATTTCCACATCATATTCTAGCAAGGCTGCAATCCACTTGCCTCGTCTTCCTTCCGAATCATTCTGCACTAAAACATCTTTGACAGCAGCATTAGGAACATAGGCCAAAATATGAGAATGTAGAATGTATACCCGGAAATCTTTCAATGCCTTCACAAGTGCAAGGGCTTGCAAGTTCTCAATGATGTTGTATTTTAAGGCTGCATCTCTTATAGCTCTACTGAAGAATGCAATGGGTCTTTCATGATTATCTCTTTTCTGCAATAACACCGCTGCCATAGTATGCTCTGAAGAAAATGAAAACAATATGAAATCCTGAGTGTAGTCCAGGCTGACCAGAACTGGAGCTGAAGAAAGAGCCAATTTGACCAAATTGAAAGATTTTACAGCCTCCTCTATCCATTTCACTTGGCTGTCCTTCTTAAGCATGTTTGTCATCTCTCTTAGGTGCTCAGCAAGATTAGGTACAAAGCGCCGTAGAAAATTCATTTTACCATTGAACGATTGTATCTCTTTCTTATTCCGGGGCACGCCGATTTGTTGAATTTCTTGCACACATGAGGGGTCAATACAAATGCCATCTTTTGAGATAATGTTCCCGAGTAGTTTGCCTTCCTCCATGGCGAACAAGCTCTTCTTCGGATTCAGTGACAAGCCATATTTTCTGCACTTTTGGAAGACAATTTTTAGATGGTACATGTGCTCTTCATGAGATTTGGAAAACACTGTCAAATCATCCAGGTACACCACCAAAAAGACATCCTTCTCATTTGCAAAAGCCAAGTCCATTGTACGCTGAAAAGTGGCACCTGCGTTATTTAAACCAAAAGGCATTTTAGCATAATGAAAGGTTCCCCATGGAGTGGTGAACGTTGTCTTGTCTCGGTCATCTTCATGGACAGAAACTTGGTTATATCTAGAGTAGCCATCAAGTAGTGACATACGAGATGCTCCCACTACACGCTGAAGTATATGGTCCATTTTGGGCAGCGAATAGTTATCTTACAATGAAACTTTATTGAGATTTCTGAAATCAATGCATAAGCGAATCTCACTTGTCTTCTTTCGTATGGGTACCAAGTTAGATATCCAATCTGAAAATATGATGGGCACAATGATCCCTGATTTGTACAACCTGTTGATCTCCTTTTCAATAGATGGCAGCAACTTTGGATTTAGCCTTCTCAACTTTTGTCTGAATGGTTTCTGATTGGGCTTGATGGGTATGGTGTGTTGAATTATATTGGTATCATATGTCTTTAAGTCAGAATAATCCCAAGTGTTAACACTTAGGTTGTCGCTAAGCTCCTGAAGGGATACGGCCGAGGTAACCACAAACCAATCTTTGGATTGTAGGTTCTAGCCCACCTGCAATTAGAGAGGGCTCTCTCTTAATAGTTTAGCTTTGTTGACGATGATTTTAGGCTAGATATTGGGTTCAGTGGGTTTTGTTTAGGCTTATATGGTGTTTGAATGGAAGGAAGATGCTTTCAAGTGGAGAAACCATGTATAGGGTGAAGAGTTTCAAACCATTGGGCATGGAGTCATGGAGTTAAACTGCTAGTGCGTTTTCTTGGTCATAAGACAAATTTGAAGCAGGGTAGTTGTATATGACACAATCTTCAGGCTAAGGAGATGGGATGAAAGCTAAGGAGTGAGAGGCAGTCAAGAATCTCTCAGTCGACTTAAAAAGAGGGAAAGCGAATGAACTCTATCCAGGGGCAGTCAAGAATCCCTGGATAACTATCATACATGATGAATTAGGGGAAATATGAGCCATTTGGAATCCATATTTATGCCTAAAACGGATGAAAACATGAAAAAACAGCAGAAATTGAGTCTAGAGTGTAGTTAAACAAATTCTAAACTAATCATCCTTTATGTTGTTTAGAATGTAATTCATGAATAGAAACAGAGGTAAGAAGTAATTATTGAGTCATGTAATAGCACAAGAATTTCATAATCATTCTTCTACCATTGAAACACAACAATAGTTCAGTCTCCAAGCTTATAAGCAATCTTTGATTATAGAAATCTTTCAGACATACAGTGTGAGTCTCCCTCTGAGCGAATCAACCAATATCACAAAAAACGACCAACCAACCCCTATTACATTTTTCAGGGTGCTATATATAGGTAAAATATCTAAAAGTATTTATTACAACTGACCTAAACAGGTCTGTGGGAAAGCTTTCTAAAACCTAATTTATGCTAGAATTAAATGCAAGTAAGTCTCCTTTAGGCTGCGCCAGAGGCAACTGGATAAAAGTGAGTTGATGTGGTGTCCTCAGTGACTTGGTGCAGTGGTTCTGTAATAACTGTGCATTGAGTTCTGGTCCTTTGATATGATATGAGTTTTAATGTGCAGTCATTTATGTTGGTGAGCTTTGAATGGTTCCTTAACTGCTTCTTGACTTTCCAGGTTTTCCTTTATTGCTTCATTCGCCTCGAGCCCTGAGAAGATCTCCACTGATACACTTCGCCACAACACTGATACTCTTTGACATGGTTTTTGGTTTTACATTTGCTCTGATATTCTTTAATCTCTGAACCGGGTCTCTCTCTGTACTTTGATACGTTCAAATTTGCAAAATCAGGCCTTTTCTGCATTTTTCGGTGCAAAAATGGCTGAGGAATCAAAAGATTCCCTAAAGATTCCCCAATATGGCCCATTTCCCATAGCGATCGCACATCGAAAACTGCCTCAGAAATTTGATCGGGGGCTTCAAAGCTTGATTTTTGCACTTGTGCATTTTTTGAGCTGCTGACGTCAACAGGACGCCAGCGGTACGGCGGATGACGTCAGCAGTGGGACCCCTTTGTACGGTGATGACGTCAGCAGGGTGACGTGGCAGTACGGCAGGGTGATGACGTGGCAGGGACACGGTGGCAGGGTGACATCAGCAAGGCGCATGCAGGAAGGGGTGAGGTGGAGGCGATGTGGTAGGGTGACATGGCACCCATGTCACGCGAGGGGAGGGCAGTTTTTGGAGTGCATCAGACCGCCTTTGGTACGGAGGTGGTATTGGTCAGGGGCAGCCCGATGCAATGGGATGCCGCCAGCTTTCCCAGTGTATGACGGTAAAGCCGTCAGACATCGGGTGCTAAGTACCCATCACAAAATGGCGCCCGATATGCATAAGAGCTGTCGGATCTAGGGGAGGCGATCCGACGGTGGATGGGAGGAGGAACAACACGGGTTTTAGCAGAACAACGCGCGCGTTAAATGTTTAATTTTTCACGGCGCGGATGGGTTCAAACTTTAGTTTTCGGGTTAATGTGTTTCAGCGCTTTGGCTTTTCATAAATTAAACACTAGTAAATTCCAAAGAAATGTGTGGGGGGGTTTTTTTTTTTAATTTGGAGAGGGCTTTTTGTGTTTTGGAAGGAGTCCAAACACCTCGGAGGCGAAACTCATGCAAAATGAAGGTTCTTACTAAGATCCAGGTGAACTTAGTAATTCCCAAGCGGATATTTATGGTTATGTTTCAACCAGAGGGATGGGATATTTACATAGGGGGATTATTACCATAGTTTTAGTAGGGGGAAGGGAAATATATAGAGATTTACATAATAATGTGAGGAGTTAATATGAAAATGACAAGAAAGCGCTAAGTCTCAAAGATCTTAGGCTTTAAAGGGGAGATAGAACTTTGTAGAGAGAGCATGGACCTTCCTTGAGTAAAGCAGCTCTTTACCAAGGCAAATGATATGGAAAATGATGAAACTAAGAGATATCAAGCAGATCTTGACCTCTTTAGGGGAATTTAGTAAATGATTTAGGGAAGAGGAAGAAGGGGAAGTTAGTCATTACTTGCTTGAAGTCCTTCATACAAATTCTTGCCTTGCACTATTTGATTTGAATGGATATAACATTTGGAAACACAAAATTGATCACGATCATTGATTCTGCAACCACCAAACTACCTACCCAGCCTACTTACCTAGCATTTTTTCTTCTCTTGGTTTGGTTGCATTTAGGGTTGCAGACCCAGCTTTTCAAGTTTTTCTTTTGTACTATCCTCCTATCTACAAACTACCCTTATTTCTTCCAAGGGCCAAAATTAAGCAGTTGGGCTCCTTTGATTCTCTACCTATCTAAGAATCTGCCAAGATTAAACTGTTTGGCTAGATTATTCATTCTCTATATTCTAAAACAGGAAATTGAAACCTAGGGAGACCAAGATTAATATGTTTGGACCTCCCTTTAGCTGAAAATTTTACAAAAATGGAATAACTCTTCAAAATTGGAATGCAATAGATGAACTTTGACTAGCACTCTTTCATGGCCTCCTTCTTTGGTGTCTGTCAGCAAATATGGAGCATTTCAGCATGCAAAGTATGACATATTTGGCCTGTAAAAATGTCAATCATGAAATATGAGTAACCTACTGTAGCAAGAGGCTAACAGTGGCTCCGCTTGGGGATGGCTTCTCCTGTGAAAAGCCAAGAACAGCACGTCAGACTGCCTTGATCTTCTGTTGTTGTTGTGTATTGAAACTTCTCAGTGCTGGCTATTAGATTGATTTTGAAATTTTGGGCTGGAGACAGCACTTTCCCTCGACTGATTTGTTAGTGATCTGTGAAGCACTGCCTGCTTTCTTCTGCGTGCTTTAGCATCCGAACTGTTACAAAAATAAAATAAAGTGCTGATATATACAAACATTTATGTACAGCAGATAATACCACCTATTTTTTCTCAATCAAAAGGGATCATGGTAATGTTTTAACATTCAGCCATTAACAGGGCCTTCTTCAGCTGTGCTGAGGATTTGAGGAAATATATGTTATTGCCTTGCACAACGCTGATAATGTATGGACCTTTCCAAAGAAAATCAAATTTTGCATGTTTGCCCTTGTCCTCTCTTCGTGAGTTCCACCTTAGAACTTTGCTGCCAACCCAGAAATCCTCTACTTTAGCTTTCTTATCAAACATCTTTTTTAGCTTCTCTTGCAACATTTGAGCTCTGTAATACACTTTCTCTCTGGTTTGCTGAAGATGAATGGTTTGATTAACTCTTCTATGCATGTCATTTGGTTCAGCCTAAATCTCCTGTAACAGTTTGATAGTAGGAATGCCCATAGATGAAGGAAATCTGGCTTCCATGCCATACACTAGCTCATAAGGGCTCATTCCAATGGATTTCTTGGTTGAAAGTCTGTCTGCCCATAGAGCATTTGTAAGTTTCCTATGCCAGTTCTTCTTGTTTTCCTCTAGCAGTTTCTTTATGATGTTGATGAGGCTTTTGTTGGATGATTCAGCCAAGCCATTACCTTGAGGGTAGTAAGCTATAGAGTGGCCCAGGGTAATGTGGAATTTATGGCAGAAGTTGATCATCTTCTTGGGTTTGAAGGCAACAGCATTGTTAGTGATGATTTTCTCAAGGCAGCCAAATATGGAAAGTATATTGCCTTCAAGGAATTGGATAATGGTGGAGTCATTGGCTTGTCTACATGGGATGGCTTCAATCCACTTAGTGAAATAGTCAGTGACCGTTAAAATCCATTTGTGCTGCCCTGAGGAAGAGGGATGAATTTCTCCAATGAAGTCAAGACCCCATTGTTGAAAAGGCTTCTCGGTTGAAATGGGCTTAAGGGGAAAAGGCAGTAATTTTCTTTTCCCTTCAAAGATTTGGCATTTGTGACATGAAACAACACATTTCTTGACATCTGCAAATAGAGAGGGCCAATAATAACCAGCCCTTAAAATCTTGTCAGCAGTGGACTTCCAATATAAGTGTCCTCCACAGTCCCCTGTATGGAATTCTTTCATGATGTTGTTAGTTTCATTCATAGTCAAACAATTAAGCAAGATACCTTCATGATTTTTCCAAAACAAGGCACCATCTATGACACAAAACTTTGAAGATTTCATCCTTAAAAATCTTTTCTTGGTTCTGGACAATCCTTGGGGAACGCACAGGTTTAACAATACAAAACAAATATCAACATACCGTGGGGGATTGCAAAAAGGTTTCACTGATTTGTGGAGTCGCCAGCTTCGGTTCATTGTCCAGTTGATTAATGTCTAAGGCTTGGAAATTTGTTTTGGAAATTAGTTTGGCTAAACCTTGTCCTTTTATCAGCTTGGTAGGTTTTATCTCAATGTCATATTCAAGAATGCTGGCAATCCACTTGCCTCTTTTGCTTTCTAGTCCCTCTTGAGTTAATATATCTTTTACAACAGAGTTTGGGACATAGGCAATCACATGGGAGTATAAGATGTAAATTCTAAAATCTTTGATGCCCTTAACCAGGGCATAAGCCTGCTTTTCCATAATCTAATATTTCAAGGGTGCATCTCTTAAAGCTCGGCTGAAGAAAGCAATTGGCTTTTCATTACCTTGATCATCTTTTTGCAAAAGGACAGCGGCTATGGTGTGCTCAGATGCAAAAGAAAAAATGATAAAATCTTTGTCGAATTGCAGACTAGTGAGGACAGGCATTTGAGTCAAGGCAGTTTTGATACTCTCAAAAGCTTGCTTGGTTTCAAGAGACCATTTTACCTTGGCATCCTTTTTTAACATATTGCTCAATATCCTTATTAGCTCGGCTAGGTTTGGGATAAATCTCCTTAGGAAATTGATCTTTCCAAGGAATGCTTGCAGCTCTTTTATGTTTCTTGGATATGGGATTTGGAGGATAGCTTGAATTCTTTCAGGATAAATTCTAATCCCATATTTTGATATTATATGACCTAGAAGCTTGCCTTCCTCAAGGGAAAATAGGGACTTCTTAGGATTCAAGGAAATGCCAAATTTCCTGCATGTCATGAAAATTTTCCTTAGATGCTTAAGGTGCTCTTGGTCAGATTTGGAGAAAGGGGTTAGGTCATCAAGGTAAACAACAAGGAAATCATGTATCTCTTTGGCAAATGTAATATCCATTTCCATTTGAAAGGTAGCACCAGTGTTCTTTAGCCCGAAAGGCATTTTAACATACTTAAATGTTCCCCACGGTGTGGTAAAGGTTGTCTTGTCTTGGTCATTCGGGTGAACAAGTATCTGATTAAATCCTTAAAAAGAAATTCTAGATGACCCCACTACTCTTTGCAGGATATGGTCCATTTTGGGCAAAGGATAGTGGTCTTTTACGGAGACCTGGTTTAAATTTCTCAAGTCTACACACAGTCTGATCTCTCCTGATTTTTTCCTTGTGGGAGCTAAATTAGATACCCATTCAGAAAATCTGATGGGTGCAATGATACCTGCTTCAAACATTTTCTTTATTTCTTTTTCAATGAGAGGAAGAAGCATGGGGTTAATTCTTCTATGTTTCTGTTTGAACGGTTTTTGATTTGGTTTTAAGGGAATGATGTGTTGAATTACTGAGGTGTCATAGGACTTCAAGTCCTCATAACTCCAAGAAAATACATCTTGGAATTCTTTGAACAGATCGACATATTTTGGTTTTTGATCAAGAGGCAGGTTTTAGGATAATTTAATCACTTTGGGCTTGTCTACTGTTCCTATGTTATGTTCTTCAATAGCAGCATTTATAGGCTCCATTTTTGGTTTCTTGGGAACATCATTATCATCAAACATGTCTTCTAATGGAGTCAGTCCAGCAGGCAAAAAGTTATCCTTTAGGTCAATGAACTCAGCCTCAGCTTTGGCTGTTTCTTCTAAATGCATATGTTTTAGCTCTTGTATGTTTGCACTGTAAACAACAGTTGGGTTAAGGATTTGTTTAGCTGTTGCAGCTGTTACAGCCTGATGGTTTTCTTCTGTTAGCTGTTGGGAATCCTTCATGGCATCCATGTCAACGTTTGTATTCGAAAATTCGCCCTCAAGAGTGAGGAAATTGTTAATCTGGGCATCATTTTGAAACACTTGCCAATCTTTAACATTGTTAGGGACCAAGGGTCTATGTTTTATCATAGCAGTGAAATGGTGATTTGGCTCAAAGGGAAGCTTGCATGTACTAGCAAAAGTTGCTAGGCTGTGAGCATGAATATTATGGTCTCTTGAAATTTTCGCAAGCTTGGATTCATTGAAAGACTTGAGTATTTCTGTGGCAGCAGTATTATAAGCTCTCATTCTATTGTCATTGGTAACAAAGTTACCTTTCATTTGTTGTATAATTAAATCAGAGTCGCCTAGAATGGACACTTTTGCAGCTCCTAGGGCTTTGAGCAATTTAAGACCTAAGAGGAGAGCCTCATACTCTCCCATGTTATTAGTACATCTGAAATTTAATCTATAGGCATGGCCTTCTGCATGATTATCATGTGTATTGTGAATCCATACGCCTGCCCCTGCTCCTAACTTATTGACAGAACCATCAAACTCTAGATACCATGTAATTTCTTGTCTTTGGCTTATATTAAGAGTTTCAGTTTTTTTAGGATTGGGTAGACTTACATTTTCTATTTCGGGAGGTTCTTCTTGCTTGTTGGTTTCCTTGACTGTTGTGACAATTTCATGGGTATTGGCAACTAATTACTCATTGATGCATGTTTCTTAATCTAAGGCTGAAGGCTTTTCATTAATTGGAGGACTTGTGTCATCATTAAATAAAATAAAAGAATCCATATTAGAATGGATTGAGTAAATTGGAAAATTTTGGGCTTTTCCTCACTACTTACCACATACTTCATCATTGTTTCCCTGTATAGTCTTTTTGGTTGCCCAAAGATAGATATAGTGGCATAAGAGAGGTCAAGTTGAAGGGATCCTTGTAGTTTTTCTCCCCATGATCTTGATAAGAGCATACCATATTTTGTTGGCATGTTGGCAACTACTACGTCCATTAGGATTGTTTTGTTAGGAAATTGGACTAGAGACACACAAAGGTCTTTGATTAAGCCTAAACACTTGACTTGACTTGAGTCAAAGGAATATAGATCTTTGTAGGGTCTTGTGACCTCATGGTTTAACTTTTCGATTACAGCTTTGGGCATAAGGTTATGTGAGGCACCTGAGTCAAACATAGCATTATGAAAGATTTTTTCATGTATGTGCAGACTGACATAAAAGGGTGGAACAGGTCCATAGGTTGATTTGCCATTAACCTCTAGACCAAACAGCAGCTCACGGGTATCATCTAAAACATTTACATCATCCCAGACATCTGGCAGTTGAATTGACCTTTGAATTTGTTGCCTATAGACATCATGCTTGGCAAGTTCAGAGAGGGGGGTGGATATTTTAAGTTTGACAATCTCCGTTTCTAAGTTAAATGGTTTCTCCAATGGAATTCTTGCATTAGCAGTATCAAATTTTTCCTTGTCAAGAGTGTTTTCAATGTTTTCTTTTTGAATGTCAGCATCATGATGAATGACAGCTTGTGGTATGTCTGCTTTGGGAAGATTTTTAGGAATGTTGCTCCCCTCTTCTTTTGAGGAAGAGGGAGGCAGAGGTTGTTCAATAGAAGACTGCACGTCTGTCATGTCCTCTACGGTCACTTGATGTGGGTTCGGGACAGTCGTATCAGCTAGTTCTGTTATGCTCACCTTGCCTTTAATTTTGTCAGGCTGTTTGCTCTATTTTGTTTTGCTAGGTGTGGGGACATCAATGGTCCTTGTTCTCAACTTGTATTGTTTGTGGACCTCATACACAATAGTATCATAACCTTGTTTAAAATCAAAAGACTCACCAGACTTAGTCTGAAATTGATTTACATCTTGGTAGTCCTAGTCTTCTCGAGTCAGAAAAATTTGTTGCTCATTTTTTGAATCTATCAAGTTCATGTCAGTCTCATCCATTGGCTCACTGGATGTGGATGCTTCCGCATAGTTTTCTTGGAAAGGAGGCCTAATATCATGGTCGGGACTAGCCCTTCCAGCGTTTGGGTTTTGAGCTTTTATAAAATTTGGGTTCCTTATGGCATTGGGTTATTGTCCTTCCCAGGATGTTTTCCTCTCAACATTCTCTACTCTGTCTCCCAGCCTATGGATGCCAGTGATAATAACATCCAACTTCTGGTCGAAGGCTGAGGGCTCTTCCTTGAAGGTGGTTCTTCTCCCAGTTCTGGCTCTGTTTATTTTGGCCAATTAGATTTGCCTCCACACTAACAGCAACATTTTGCATTTCTGCAAGGCTTTGAGGGGCTCTTTCCCTTAACTAATAAGCCATTTCGGCATCAAAACCATCAGGGAATTTTTATAAAGCAAGATCCGATGGAGGTCTTAAGTTCTGTGGTATTGCATTATAAACATTGTTAAATCTTGCACAATAGTCCAAGACAGTCTCTTGAGGGCCTCTTTTGTTGTTGTCATATTCAGATAGTCTATGCAGGGGGTCTTTCTTTTTCTCCCATTTGTTGATAAACGACTGGCATAAGGCTTCTGGGTCTCCTATGGAATTGGCTGGAAGTGCTCTAAACCAAGTCCTAACGTCGCCTGTTAGACTTTGAACAAAAATTTCATTCTAACGCTATCATCATCAATTTCATAGCTCTTAAAGTAATCCTGCATTTTCTTTGTATGCTGCAGGGCTGTGCAGGCACTTGTGCCATCAAAATTTGTTATTTTGGTCTGATAATCCTAAGGCATAGCCCCGAGATTTGCAGGTAGGTGTAAAGGTGCATATCTATTAGCCATGTTGACAGGGATAAGTGCAACAACCCGGATGAGAGGAACAACTGGAACAACTGGGAAAATAGGAGTAGTAGTGGTAGTATTTGCAGTGAATGGAGGTGTGGAAGAAGTGCCTGGAGAAGTGGATGAGGAAAAAGGGGAAATTGGGGTTGAGCGAAATAGAACTTTGACAGGGGTTGGAACACATGTTGGCTGGACTGTTTCTGGACTAGAAGCAGTAGGGCCTTCTTGTTGCTCTTGTTTTCTAATGATCTTAGGGATTAAATTCAGATTTTCAAAAGCAGATAGGCGTTTTGGGTCTGGATTTGACCTTGTATAGCGTGGATTTCTCTTGGGAGCCAGCTTCTAGCTTGTTTTTTGGGAATTTTTCTAAGAACACAGGTCCACCGAGACTTTTAAAGGTCGGTTTCTTCCTCTGCGGAGCTTCGGACTGGTTTTGTGAGATTATCTGAGGAGGTCCCCAGTGGAGTCGCCATTATGTTAACACTCAGGTTGTCCCTAAGCTCCTGAAGGGATACGGCCGAGGTAACCAAAAACCAATCTTTGGATTGCAGGTTCTAGCCCACCTGCAATCAAAGAGGGCTCTCTCTTAATAGTTTAGCTCTGTTGATGATGATTTTAGGCTAGCTATTGGGTTCAGTGGGTTTTGTTTAGGTTTGGATGGTGTTTGAATGGAAGGAAGATGCTTTCAAGTGGAGAAACCATGTATAGGGTGAAGAGTTTCAAACCATTGGGCATGGAGTCATGGAGTTAAACTACTGGTGCGTTTTCTTGGTCACAAGACAAATATGAAGCAAGGTAGCTGTATATGACACAATCTTCAGGCTAAGGAGTGAGAGGCAGTCAAGAATCTCTCAGTTGACTTAAAAAGAGGGAAAGCGAATGAACTCTATCCAGGGGCAGTCAAGAATCCCTGGATAACTGTCATACATGATGAATTAGGGGAAATATGAGCCATTTGGAATCCATATTTATGCCTAAAACAAATGAAAACATGAAAAAACAACATAAATTAAGTCTAGAGTGTAGTTAAACAAATTCTAAACTAATCTTCCTTTATGCTGTTTAGAATGTAATTCATGAATAAAAACAGAGGTAAGAAGTACTTATTGAGTCATGTAATAGCACAAGAATTTCATAATCATTCTTCTACCATTTAAACACAGCAATAGTTCAGTCTCCAAGCTTGTAAGAAATCTTTGATTATAGAAATCTTTCAGACATACAGTGTGAGTCTCCCTCTGAGCGAATCAACCAATATCACAAAAAATGACCAACCAACCCCTATTACATTTTTCAGGGTGGTATATATAGGTAAAACATATAAAAGTATTTATTACAATTTATCTAAACATGTCTGTGGGAAAGCTTTCTAAAACCTAATTTATGCTGGAATTAAATGCAAGTAAGTCTCCTTTGGGCTGCGCGAGAGGCAGCTGGATCAAAGTGAGTTGATGTGGTGTCCTCAGTGACTTATGGCAGTGGTTTTGTAATAACTGTGCATTGAGTTCTGGTCCTCTGATCTGATATGAGTTTTAATGTGCAGTCATTTATGTTGGTGAGCTTTGAATGGTTCCTTAACTACTTCTTGACTTTCCAGGTTTTTCTTTAATGCTTCATTTGCCTCGAGCCCTGAGATGATATCCACTGATGCACTTCGCCGCAACACTGATACTCTTTGACATGATTTTTGGTTTTACATTTTCTCTGATATTCTTTAATCTATGAACTGGGTCTCTCTCTATACTTTGATATGTTCAAATTTGCAAAATTGGGCCTTTTCTACCTTTTTCGGTGCAAAAATGGCTGAGGAATTAAAAGATTCCCTAAAGATTCCCCAATATGGCCCATTTCCCATAATGATTGCGCATCGAAAACTGCCTCAGAAATTCGATCCGGGGCTCCAAAGTTTGATTTTTGCACTTGCGCATTTTTTGAGCTGCTGATGTCAGCATGACGTCAGCAGTACGACGGATGACGTCAGCATGACATCAACAGTGGGACCCCATTGTACGGTGATGCGATCAGCATGATGACATCAGCAGGGTGACGTGGCAGTACGGCGGGGTGATGACGTGGCATTACGGTGGGGTGATGACGTGGCAGGGACACGGTGGTAGGGTGACGTCAGCAAGGCACAGGCAGGAAGGGGTGAGGTGGAGGCGATGTGGCAGGGTGACGCGGCGCCCATGTCACGCGAGGGGAGGGCAGTTTTTGGAGTGCATCGGACCGCCTTTAGTACGGAGGTGGTATTGGTCAGGGGTGGCCCGATGCAATGGGATGCCGCCAGCTGTCCCGTGTACGACAGTAAAATCGTCGGACATCGGGTGCTAACTACCCATCACAAAAGGGCACCCAATATGCATAAGAGCCGTCAGATTTAGGGGAGGTGATCTGACGGTGGACGGGAGGAGGAATAGCACGGGTTTTAGCAGAATAGTGCGCGCGTTAAATGTTTAATTTTTCATGGCACGAGTGGGTTCAAACTTTAGTTTTCGGATTAATGTGTTTCAGCGCTTTGGCTTTTCATAAATTAAACACTAGTAAATTCCAGAGAAATGCATGGGCGGGTGTTTATTTGGAGAGGGCTTTTTGTATTTTGGAAGGAGTCCAAACACCTCGGAGGGGAAACTCATGCAGAGATGAAGGTTCTTACTAAGATCTAGACGAACTTAGTAATTCCCAAGGGGATATTTATGGTTATGTTTCAACCAGAGGGATGGGATATTTACATAGGGGGATTATTACCATAGTTTTAGTTGGGGGAAGGGAAATATATAGGGATTTACATAATAATGTTAGGAGTTAATATGAAAATGATAAGAAAGCGCTAAGTCTCAGAGATCTTAGGCTTTAAAGGGGAGATAGAACTTTGTAGAGAGAGCATTGACCTTCCTTGAGTAAAGCAGCTCTTTACCAAGGAAAATGATATGGAAAATGATGAAACTAAGAGATATCAAGCAGATCTTGACCTCTTTAGGGGAATTTAGTAAATGATTTAGGGAAGAGGAAGAAGGGGAAGCTAGTCATGCCTTGCTTGAAGTCCTTCATACAGATTCTTGCCTTGCACTATTTGATTTGAATGGATATAACATTTGAAAACACAAAACTGATCACGATCATTGATTCTGCAACCACCAAACTACCTACCCAGCCTACTTACCTAGCATTTTTTCTTCTCTTAGTTTGGGTGCATTTAGGCTTGCAGACCCAGATTTTCAACTTTTTCTTTTGTATTGTCCTCCTATCTACAAACTACCCTTATTTCTTCCAAGGGCCCAGATTAAGCAATTGGGCTCCTTTGATTCTCTACCTATCTAATAATTTGCCAAGATTAAACTGGTTGGCCAGATTATTCATTCTCTATATTCTAAAACAGGAAATTGAAACCTAGGGAGACCAAGATTAAGATGTTTGGACCTCCCTTTAGCTGAAAATTTTACAAAAATGGAATAACTCTTCAAAATTGGAATGCAGCAGATGAACTTTGACTAGCACTCTTTCATGGCTTCCTTCTTTGGTGTCTGTCAGCAAATATGGAGCATTGCAGCATGCAAAGTATGACATATTTGGCCTATAAAAATGTGAATCATGAAATATGAGTAACCTGCTAAAGTAGGAGGCTAACACCAAGCAAACACATCTATAAATGATGACAACAAATTAATATATTTGTCCTTGACCATTGGTGGCAATGCTTTGGACAATTTTACCAATTTAGGGTTAGCAGTTGTTCCGATATTGACCTCTTCCACACCCTTCTCTGTTGGCTGCAATGTTGGCTTGCGGGCTACATCATCTTGATCAAAGAGTTCTTCTAGAGGGATCATGCCTTTAGGAATAATGTTATTCTTCAACCGCAACACGTCCATTTCATTGATCTGCACCTCATCTGTACCATTACCTTTACCATCGTCATTTTCTACATCAATTGAGGTCTCTTTGAACTTGCCTTTGTTTTGCAGAAAATCATCAATCTCCTCACCATCTTGGAAAACTTGCCAATATCTCTGATTGTTTGGAACGGTTGGACGATGCTTGACATGGATTTCAAATTTATTGCTGGAGTTCATTGGGATCTTCAAACTACTTGCTGCCTTAGCAAGAGCATCAACAATACTATTTTGTATACGAGGCACACATGTCAAGTTGTATTCTGAAAATAATTTTAGGATGTCTAGAACTGCATTACGGTAAGCCCGCATCTTAGGATGCTTTTCTTGATATTCGCCTCTAACCTTCTTGATAACCAATTTGGAGTCGCCATATACTGAAATCCTCTTAGCATTCAACTTTCTTAGAATCTTTAGGCCAGCAATCAGAGCTTCATACTCAGCTTCATTGTTTGAACAATCAAAAGTCAGCTTGTAAGAGCATACCTGCACGTTACTATGGACTTTGTTTGGGGAGGAAAAAGGACTGCGTACCCAAATTCCAATTCGAGCGCCATCATTTCCCACTTTTCCATCGAAATCCATGGTCCACAAACCTTCTTCCTCCTCTTGCAAGTGTTGAAAATCTGTTTGTTGTGCCTTGTCTGCTTGTTGTCCATTACTTTCAGCTGATTGCCCAACAATGTTCTGTTGTTCTTGTCCTTCTTTCTTTAAAATTCCTCTGAAATTTTCTATTATTTCTGAAATATCGTCTGCTTCTACTAACTGACTATCGATATCATTAAAACTATCTGAATACAAAACAAAAGACTCTAAATCTATATGTACATAATTAATCGGATGATTTATTGATTTCTCCTTGCTTGTGATCATGTATTTCATTTTTTGTTCCTGATACAATTTCCTCGTTTGTCCAAACAACGGAATCGTTACATAGGAGAAATCTAGCTGTAGTGTCCCTTTCAATTTCTCTACCTAAGACCTAGAAAGGAGCATGCCAAAGCTGGGAGGAATATCTGCTACAACAACATCCATCAAAACATTCTTCATTGGGAGTTGATCCAGACTCACAACCAAGTCTTTGATGAGTCCTATACATCTTACTCTGCTGGAATCAAACGAATAGAGATCATGGTATTGCCGGGTGGTGTCCAGACCAAGCTTATCCATGATAGCCTTGGGCATGAGATTGTGAGAAGCTACGGAATCGAACATGGTGTTATGTAACACAAAATCATGCAATCTTAAACTGATATAAAAAGGTGGCACATCACTATCAGGAGACTCACCATTCGATGCTGGCCCAAAAATCATTTCAGGTTGATCATCTTCGACATTCACCATGTCGGACATTGGGTCCAAATTAAACGTTTTAGATACTTGTCCTCTATAACTGTTGTTCTTCATTATTTCAGTCAAGGGGATGGATACCTTCAATTTAGAAATCTCATTCTCCAAATTAAAAGTCGGAATCTTTTCTACCTCTTTGACTGGGATTTCTTTCCTTTCCTTTTCTTTTGATGCAACTTGCTGATGTGATTGTTCTACTGATGTTGATTTGCTGCTCTCTGGATCAACCGCCTCCTTTCCTTTCCTTTGTGCAACTGATGAATCATTCTTTGATGCTTCAACATCCTTCCTTTTCTGAATTGGTTTGACCGACACATCTCTGTTTCTAAGTGAAAATCGTTGTTGTTGGGCAGACAAAGCATTCATATAGCCTCTTTGGTATTCATCTGATTCTTCCTCCAAGACAGTGTCATTTGCTAGAATGAAATCTACATCTTTGTTTACAACTGAACTTCCTGAATACCCCTCATCCTCAGTGAGATAAATAGGCAAATCATCAGGAGTAAAGAGGTCATTTTCTTCACCTATTATATTCCCGTCCTCATCTGATTCTAGTCCATGCACAAAATTTTGTTGCAAAGGTGTTTGTACTAGCTGTTGTGCTGTCTACTCTTGTGATCACTAATCTTTCTGTCTTATTCTATATTGTGGTTGTTGCTAACCATGGAAGTTAGGATTTCTAACTTGTGGCTCCGGTTTGTCAAGTTTCCCCCTTTCAAGCATCTTCTCTACCTTCTGAAGTAGCTAATCTACCAAGGAAGATTCTTCCTTTACGGTGACCTTCTTCTCTGCCTTTGCTCTAGCTCTCTTGGTTAGCAGATTTGCTTCAATGCTGACCGCTATCTTTTGCATGTCTTCCATTATGGCTGGTTCTTTTTCTCTTAATTGATAATCCATGTCAGCACCAAAACCATCTGGGAACTTCACCACGGCTAGTCCCACAGGTGGCCTTAGATGATCTGGAATTTTGTTATAAACTGAATTGAATCTAATGCAATAGTCTTGTACCGACTCACCAGCGTTTCGTTTGATCTGCTCATATTCAGCCAGAATTTGAAGAGGATTCTTTTTCACTTCCTAGCAGTTTAAAAATTGTCTTTGTAGGTTAGCCAAGGTAGCGATACATGCAGCCGGCAAATCTCTGAACCATTTCCTCACTTCACCTGCAAATGTCTGGACAAAGAGTCTCATTGCCACATTCTCCGTATCGATCTCATGAAGTTCATAGAAGTCTGCCATTTTGTATACATGTTGCTGAGCAGTAATGCTATTAGGAGTGCCATCAAAAAACGGGATTTTTCTTTGATAATCTGCGGGCATATCATCTAAAACTTGAGGCAGAACAAGGGGTGCAGAACGGGCAGCCATCACTCTCGGTGGATTTGTCCTCAGAGGTGTTGGAGGAGTGTGTACAGTTTGTAAGGGACTAGCGATTGGAGTTTGAAGTTGAGCTACAATGTAGTTATCAATCGACTGGTTAGCCCTTTCCATCTCCAAGTCTACAAGAAACTGTGGATTGTGGATAGTAGAGTCAACCACCCTTTCGGATTTGGCTTCGAACAACGATAATTCAAACTGCTCATCAAACTCTAGGTCTTCAATATACTCAAAAATGTACGAGCATGAATGGGATTTGAACACGGGCGATATAGAGCTTTCTTGACGACACATTCTTGAAATCAAATTTGGATTTTCATAGATGTGCAAAGGATCTGGATCTATATTAGCTCTGGTATATCTTCTAGAAGCTAGCGTGCTATTGAGAAAAATCAAAGGACACAACCAACTTACTCAGCCTATCCAATCCTAAAACTATCATCCGAAAGCTTAGAATTATCGAGAAGCAAGGGGATTGATTTCGTCCCCAGTATGGTCGCCACTATGTTAGCACCTAAATCCGCCTTAGGTTGAAGGAAGGAAAAATTCAGGGTAACCACAAACCACACTCAGTCTGGTAGCTAGCCCTACCAGAACATGAGAGGGCTCTCTCCGAGTCATGCTCAGTGAATACTTAAAACAATATGGTCTGAGATGACTTACTGTGAAACATTGATCTTAGGCTAGTAAGTGGATATGGATACAAGAACCGATTTTTATGAATGACTGTGTTTCTGGGATGGTATGGGACCAA
The DNA here is from genome assembly GCA_000404065.3 of Pinus taeda. Lineage (NCBI taxonomy): Eukaryota > Viridiplantae > Streptophyta > Pinopsida > Pinales > Pinaceae > Pinus > Pinus taeda. Next base: position 51,706 of record APFE030087712.1, read on the forward strand.
CGGACAGCAATAAGCAGAGGATGAACTACAAAGGCACAGATTATTTCGTGCGGCAAGACAGGCAGAAAGTCTAGCAATTTACTTTGAAATAGCACGGAATGGAGAGATTGCTTAGGAGGGTGAAAAGGGCATACGCACATGAATCCTTTTCAACAGAAGAAAGAACACTGAACATGAAATTTTCCCATAGGCAGAGCAATAAAATTGAATTCTACCTTATCTAACTTAGAAAATTTCACTGGAAACGAATATTAAATGAACTATGAAACATAACGAAATACATATGAAACATAAGAGACAGATTTTCTACACTCACAACCACATGAATCTCATGAAACAGAGTCGTTGCCTTTTATTAATCCTCTGTCAAAATATACAATGAAGAAACAGAGTTTCTTTCCCACAGTCTCCCAGAAGTTACAAGCCAACCAACCCTTTGCAAATAGTTTGCATACAATATATAGAATGTTCCATGAGGAGATAGAATGCGCAAGGGTTGGGGAGTTACTCGAATAATTACAAAATGGAGGTGGAAAGCCAACCATTAGCTACAGGTGCAGCGTTACAAAGATGACAAATGGTTTGGGTGACTGTTTGCCTTCCTTTGCCACTTGGATATAAGCCAATCTGGAGTGAAAATAATTTAAACTTTGCCTTATGTGCCAAAAAAATGAAATGTAGATGAGCGGTCCCACTTGGAGAAGTCACGAATTGAAATTTCGCGAAACGGAGGTGAAATTGGCCTTTTTCCCTATATGCGCCGTGTCACTTTCTATATGCGTCGCGCCACTTTGGAGCCAGTTTTGAGGCACATACATGAGTCCAAAATGTGCCGAAATGTGCTTGCTAGAATGCCTGTCCTGTCTACTTTCCAACCCAAGTGGAAGTTTTGAATTTGGTGCTCATTTGCCCCTCCAAATCTTCATTCTCCCAAGACTGCTTCATGTGTGTCAAAATAGGGGCAGAGAGGCCATTTTTTGGGTGTTTTTGACCTCCTGGAGACTCAAATCATGCCCAAATTTCTTTTCCAAGCACTAGTAGTCATGATTTTGCATGTTGAATCCACAAATGCGAACCATTTGTCATTTGGAGCTCCCAATCCTAAGCGCCGAAAAACTTGTGTTTTGACCAAAAAATTACCATGTGACCAAAATTGCCCCAAATTTCTTGAAATTTGGGCTGGAGGTTCACTAAGAGGCACTATGCTAGGCCATAAAAGCTTCAGCCAAGATTCGAAGCCGATCTTTCTCTTTTGCCACTTTTGCCTCTTTTGTTGCTTTGCTCAATTTTGCCTTCAAGCTCCTTATCCGGGCCTTTGCACTCATGTTCCATGCCCTGTAATGATAAACCATCCTCCTTAGTATGGTTTTGTCTCTGTCGGCCTTCTCCAGCAGTCTCTCCAAGTGGATGTTGATCCGCTCTAGCCAGGACTCACGGTCATTGTTGATCTATTGCTCTAAGGTAGTGAGCTCGATCCTCCTTTATTGGGAAGCTTGTCGATTCTCACGGATGTTTTGCAGCTCCATGATCTCATGCTAGTCCTCAATCTGTTTATTCCTCTGCTCCAAATACTTGATGATCCATTTGGCCCTCTCCACATTGAGTGACAAGTCTTGGATCTCCGTGTTCTGCTCCTAAATAGTCATCCTAAGTTGGGCACTCTCCACATCTGCATCATCATCCTGAATGAGGATGAAATCGGCCTCCTGTTCACCTGATGGCCCCTCATCATGCATGGGCCTCTTGCCCTTGTCCTGTACCTATGTAGTCGATGACGGAGGCAAGGCCTCTTCCACCCCGGGTGGAGATAACACTCGCTTTGCTGCTGCAAACAAGTGCCTACTGCCTCTCTGATATGTAACGAACACTGGCATAGTAGTGGTCTCATGGCACTCATACTGATGAGAAGGACCAACTATCTCATGCTATAGCTCTGATAGTACCTGTGAAGTGTTGAAGAGGTCACGGGAGATGAAGTCCTCCCAAGAAATGCCCTACAATCCCAACTGATGATCCACCAAAGTTCGGGTAACAACAAAGTGATAAACACTGTTCAGCTGCTGCTGAGGGGTCTTATGCTGCATGAAGGTGTTCATCCTCTTGATGTTCTTGCAAATGAAAAATGGGAGGTTCATCATCCTCACCCTCGTAAAGTGCATGAGAAACCTGATCTGATAGGCATATAGTCAAGAGAACCTCCCCTCACAGCTGAAGTACTTCATGATCAATTTCATGAGTGGAGCATACTCATCTTTCAAATATCTGAATGGGAAGAATCTTGTGAGATGACTCAAGAATCTGGCCTTAATGTAAGGCTCATAATGTTGCCTATCCACCTTCTTCTTCTTATGCCACTGTTCTCCAACATTTCGTATGCCTGTTGCCACTAAGATAGTTTCGGGTGTCAATGTGAAGGTGACCCCGGCCAAGATAGACTGACCTCCATGTAGGTGAAGCAGAAAAAGACGGTCCAACTCATGATGAACTCTAACATTAGCCACCCTTTGACAAAATTCAAAACATGCTAGGTGCTGGAAACATGACATGGCAAGAGGGCATGTTTGTAATTCAGTGAGGGTAGTGGGCTCATCCCTAACATGTTTGCCACTCTTGTGATGTCTCCTGGGAGCCTGTTCTTCCGAGGATGAATCAGTTTGTGTCTCCATCTCGTACTCTGATGAATGCTCTGATGCCATGACTGTTGTGTGTACTGTACTTGGGCTGCCCTTTGATGATGGTGTGAAGCTGGGTGCTTTTGTGATATTTGCCACCAAGGGGAACAATGAAACAAAAGGGAGTATTAGGAGGGGAGTAGTGTGATGGGAATAGGGGTTATGGGGAGAAGTTTGTTTAGGGATATGTAGGGGGTTTGGGTATTTGATAGGGTAGGCTTTTGGGGTTTTGACAAGGTAGGGTTTTGGGGTGTTATGTTGACAAATAAGAGGAGGGGAAAGGGAATAGGGTTTGGTAGTGTTTTAGGGTAGGGATAATGGGAAAAATGAGAAAGGGAGGATAGGGAAAAATGGTAGGTGAGGGAAAAATGGTGGGTGAAAATGGAACCTTGGCCTCAATACCACAATTATGCAATCCTAGCAACAATGGCCTTTGGTGTTTTCTTGTGGTTGATTTTATGAGTTTTGTTGCATTCAAACATAGACATAAACCACCATATCATTTATAAACTTTGATGAACAAGTCATGTCATAGAGCCTACCTGTCAATTTGAGGGGCTTCACAAGAAATTTGAGGAAATTTGGCTCGGTTTTGGCCCTTTGTGTGTGTGCGCCGCGCGACAAACCCAGTGTGCCGCGCCTTGGGTGTGCACCGCACCCATTGAAAAAATGCACTAAGGGGTGGCTCTGTGTGCACCGCACCCTCTGTGTGCGTCGCGCCCCTGTGTATATGCACCACGCCCTGAAAACTGCCTCCAACTTTGCTCCAAACATGCACGATGGACACTCAAACACTTTGCAATGTCTCCCTATGAACTTGATTTGCACAATTGCTTTTATTTTGGTGAAAACTTGTATATAAAGACTTGAAAGTCATGGGTTGAATTTTTGTTTCTTCAAATACCCATTTTTCTAATGTTATGTTTTGACACTTTTTCACTTAGTTAAAGCAACACTAATTTTCACTTTTCCCTTTGAAATTTTAGCTCAAATGATGAAATTTTCGGCACTCTTTGCAGGGATTGCATGACAAGACATTTGGCCACGGAAACCATGACTGCATCTGAAGAAATAAACTGACGACTTTTTTGAAAATTTTATCACAAATGACACTGTTTGACTTTTCTTCAAAACAGAGTTTTGAAGAAGAGTCGAAGTCTATCCACATGACGATGAAACTCTCTGAATCATAACTTTGTAAGGGCCTCAGTCTGGCCTGCAGGGCTTTGTTTGAAGACCAAATTGATTAATCCCTAGACCTAATGATCGAAAATGACTTTTGTCCATTAAAGGACCAGACCTTGATTGTCATGGACTTTGGTGATCATTGACAAAAGACATAAGCCAGCAGGAGCCAGAAATGAGGGAAAATGACTAGCATGACATTTTCCATCAGATTATGGCATGCCCCTAGCGGAATGTAGCTGAGTGAATGGAGCGGGACACCTAAAAAGGAAATGCATCAAGAGTTTTGATCCCTGACAGAGGACTGACCAGACCGACTCTAACAGTTTGATATCTTCCATTTACTCTATTCACTAATCTGACGTGCTCTATTTTTTTACATATCGACTCTGTTATATATACTTGACTAAGTAATATTATTATTTGCAACAGGAATGCCATGTTATTCATTCTAACTTTATATCGTATTATTTTTCCTTTTGACAATTGATATAACATTTTTGTTCCTTATAGATTGCCATTCAATTGCAGATTAACAGTGTTGTATATTCTTAAATCGGTACAACTATATGGTTTGTTCTTAAATTGTGACAGTTGTTCATTTGGGATTGTTGTTCCATTGTAATTGTTGTTACTTTATAGCTGTCATTCATACTTATGTTAAGTGTGTCACATGTTTAATCTGGTTTGTTGTACATTCATATTTGATCTAAGTTGTTGTTCTATATTTTATTCCTGTTATTTTTTTGTTCTATTTCTGTTTGTTGTTCAATTCATCTATGAAGTAAGGGTTGTTACTTAATTCTTGTAGGTTATAATTATTGTTGCATTCATTTCCGTAGGTTAAGGTTTTGTTGTTCAATCCTATTTATAAAGATAGTTGTTGCTCCATTTCCTGTCATTTGAAGTTATCATTGCTTTGGTGTACAGAAGGTCTGAGACTGTAGTGAACATCGACACACGCTGTCTAGTTCCCAGTTTGATGATCCTTTCTTTGAGTGCTTTTTAATTGCATTAGTTTATAGAGGGAAGAGTTACCATTATTGTACCCTTGACTGATAAATTGTTGTAGCCTTCTGAACGCATGATTTGAGTCTTAGATTTCTTTTTGCAAGAAGATTTTATTCCAAGCATCCATTTACTCTTGTATTTAGAGCACTATACTACTAGCATTACTCTGACAAATGACCACCTCAAATTGAGTACACTCGTTGAGATAAAAAATCGTTCTTGGATTGATAATTAATGTAGGGTAAATAGAAGTGAAAAAGACCCTTTTTACTGCTTGACATTTTGGCGTCATTGCCAAGGAAGAGTGTAGCCATTTGTTTCTTTTCCAGAGTAGTGTAAGAACCTGTTAGGAGAGAATTGGATTTTAAAAACAGAAGGTAAGAACCAGCGTACGGAGCATGCAATAGCCCTGCTCCCCTGCCCGCTTTCGTACAGATTTCTCGTTGTTTTTTGGGTAGAAAATAGCATTTTATTTGTGTGCATGACTAAGCAGAAAAAGCTTGAAAAGAACCCCAAACCTCTACCCTAGCCTAATAAAGCCAAGGGGTCGGTGACCCTTGGCCAATCAACCTTTATAGACTAAATCTTTAAGAAAGTAGAATCTCAGCCTTTAGTAGGACCTATAAAAGTTACTTCTAGACGACCTACTAGTTCCCTTCAGGCCACAGGATCACCATCTGTAGCCTTTGTTGAGGTGCATAGTCACACGGAAGAGCAAGATTTTCAAGAAATTGAGAATTCTAGCCCAAAATCATTACAAGAAGGGAACCTTAGCAACCTCTGTGAAGGGAGAGGAGAAACAGGGGAGACTGAAGAACCAAGGTCTCCTCTTGGGATAATTCTACCATTAAGTAGCCTAGATAACGGAACTGCTGCAAAAATCATCCATAACGAAGTTCAAAACCCTCAAGAACCAAAATCCCCCCAGACATTAGGAAATATCATCATCCTAGACAAAGGAAGTGTTGTTAAGGCCATTTCTATTGAAACCAATCTCCCTTGTCAACCTAGGAATACCCTCCTAGACATCCCTGAAGATTATTGGCACATATTTGACCAAATGGCCCAAAACCAGCCAAACACCCAACCTTCTACACTGCAATATCCCATTGTGGACACTGCATCTAATGCTCCTATGAAAGCAATTACTCTCCAGCATATCCCTACATTTCATCGCCTTACATCAGAAGACCTGGATGCATTCTTGTTTGAATTTGATGTGTTGTGTAGAAGTTATGACTA
>APFE030087713.1:0-19373 GCA_000404065.3 Pinus taeda
ATAGACGCAATACAATTTCCTCATATATAGCGAGGGGTTGCCTTTTAGGGAAAAAAACTTGAAATTGAACATAACTTCTATCGTCAGATCTTCTCCTAATGAATGGCCCAGATTGACTACGAAATTACATCTTAAAAGTCATCTATTTTTAGCTTTGGGGGCGGTGCCCCCGATCCCCCTCCAGGGGGGGGGCTCCAAATAATCGTCGTCACCCCCCTTTGGGCCCCCCTGGCAGCATACATTTTACGGGTGGCGTTGCCGCCATATTACGAATTGGGGTCCAATGCGGTGATACCTCTGAATAAAGAAGATAATTAGGCTCCATACCCAACATGACTCGATTCCAGAGGGGATGGTCATTTACTCAGACAGGGGCTTTTCAAATATGGAGCAGTATAGATGGAGGCAAAATATGAGTACAATGGGATGAATGCGACACAAAGATGTTTGGGACATTGTAATTGAACTCAAGTGGACTCAGAATAAACTCCATAAATGTGAGGATAACTCATCTATGATGCTCTAAACAAGGGTGACTCGATGATGTTGCCACATGGAGGGAGGCCCAAAGGGGACTGTACAAACATGAGTAAAAAATGTTTACTCATGACAAAATAGACATGTGATTCAGCAAGTGTAAAGGTAAAGTGGTACCAGATTTCAAGTGCCTCATATGAAGAAATTCAATTTTAATAGGCAGTAAAGTGAGACCTCGTGGAAAAATGGCTTCCTAGTGAAGTTTCAAATTTCCAATAACAAAGAGAGACCCATTATAGAACTTGGTGAGAGCTTTCCAATGGCGCTAATGATCCATCAAAGTGAGCTATGGTTTGGTCACAATTGGTGACATACAAAATAGGTTTTTCTTATAAAAGGGCTTCTTGCCCCCAAATTAAATTCATTTGCACATTGCGCTGTTGGATATTTTGGAGAGGAAGAGGAGGCCCTAAACCTTAGCGAGCTCAGAGTAGACAAAACGACCGTTAGAAATTGGATTTGTGAATTTCAGGTAGGTGGTCTTATCTAAAAATGGTCCTAATGCTTCTTGGAAGGATTATTCATGGTGAATAATCGAGGTAAGAAGGAATACAAGAATGAACTACTAGAGAAGCTCTAGGATCATCCCTACCCACCAAGTAAAAAATGAGGACTGGGAGGTAAGTGTGGTATCACATAGAATAGAATATTTGAAGATATGGTATCAAGCATCTGCAATATGTCATGTGTGTATGGCTCGCCGTAGACGTTCGTGGGACAAACACACCTAGATCGTTGGGGTCTAGGCCGATAATCGTGTTAATCAAGTGAGAAGGTGGCCAGATATGCCATCATGCCCCTAAGCATGAGATATTCCCCCCCAACATATGATTATGGAGGAGGCTTATCAGGTATGCAAAGGTGAGAATGATGCCCCTAGCGAGATGAGTTTGTGGAGTGCCATTGAGTTCCAAATGCTCAAATAAGGGATTCAAGCATCTGGTTCCCCAGGCATGATATCCTCAAGAGGATGATGAGTAGATGTAGAGGCATAGGTGCCCCCCATTTTTATATTTATGGATGTAGCATGCTATGGACATGTCAAATGTATTTAGAGTAGTGGACTCCAAACACATTTTGATGATGTGGTTCACCATTTGTTTATGTTATGGATGTCTTCATGTGGGAAGAGTGGATAGATACAATTAGAGAAAGGAAATGGGGAGTTGCCAATCTCATTTGGCACTACATATAGGAGTCAAATGGACTGAATTTCTAGGTTTGCATACATGGTGTCACTATACCAAAGAGTACCTTCAAATATAATGAACTGATTCTCATCTAGACGATACGATGGTTGAACAACAACAATTTCTAAGGGATTGAGTTGTGGATGTAAGATGGAGGAAATAATTAAGTGGAACATCCCTAGAGTGATCTGAAGTGATATGAGACTCTAGAGGTTCTTTTAAATGAGGAAGAATAATGGTACTAGAGTTAACACTACTAGATGCACTAAGAGGGTTGGGGAGAATCACTTCTCCTGGACTCTCAAAAGTGGATGCCCCCTTACCCAAACATTGAGTGACAATGTAATGGCCACAAGGTGGTTGTGGTTTGAATTCTTGGGTTCAACATAAGGGGTTTTGGAACTAATCAACCTCACCATGAATGAAGTCTTTAGACTCCACAACATATTGATAATGGGTTTCCTGGAGAAGGAAGTACGCCCAATGGTGCATATCATCCCAAGGATAATCACGGGTGATCATGGCTTCCATGATGTCTTCATCATAATGAAATATGGGAGGGCAGTAGGTAGAGAGACTATATGATGAAGGTGAGCTACCTAAGACATCTTCATGAGAGACAAGGTTCACATGCATGCGCATCATCAACGTTGGGAGACATATGACTAGTAGATGTGTGATCCAAGGGATCAGTAAAGTGCTCAAAATTCAAAGTATTCAAAAGTGCTTGAAACCCATAACAGAGAGTATATCTTGATGACCTGAATCCAACACAACTTGAATCGCTCAAAATAGATATCATATACTCTTGATATCGCGTTCTGATTGTTTTCCCAAACAGGTAAAAAATTTGTAGGTTGGTTGCAGGATTGCTGACTAGGCAGTCCGTATGTTGACTGGGCAGGGTGACTAGATTGGTTGACTGGGTTACTCTAGCCAATGACAGGCTTCCACTTGTCCTCACTATATTGGTTCAAACCTGTAGAGTTTTGATTGGTTTAAATGGTGGTTTGTTGGACCAATGAGTGGGAGCCACATGAGCCAATGATGGGTAGCCATGTGGCCTCCCAATGGTCAACTAAAATTTTGTATGACCGAAATGCCTCCGGGAGAGTCGAACACAAGACCTTTGAACCAAAAATGCATCGCCTTACTGCTAGGGCACATGGTGTTTCTTCTTATGTATAGTGGAACAATTGTATTTAAATTTAATGTAGTTTAGTATTGGGGGATGGGGCTGGGGCTAAGCCCTTGCCCCTTGTCACCCCATGCTCATGAGACCGTAGGCAGGGGAGCCAAGGGCTCAAGCTTAGCCCAAGCGCAAGGTTCTGGCACCTAGAGTAACCAACACCCGAACCATGATATATACACTCGGAGCACCAACAATTGCGGGGTAGAGTTTGGGGACCAGCCCTCGATCACCTTATTTCCATGAAACCACACGCCATCATAGCGAAGAGATCGACAATCAAGCAAAGAGAAATAGGGACCAACCCATGGTTTTAGTGCTACCAGATGACCACAATGGAGTTTGGTGTTCGGGCGTAAAGTTTAGGGGAACAACCCCGATTTTATGCAGCACATAGAACTAACCACTGAAGAGCCAAGGGGCTATGCCTGTGAGGGTGGGTGGTTAGCCCAAGCCCTCGGGTGCATGGCCCCATGTGGCCCAAATTTTCTGCCATAGGTCTTACTAGAAAATTAAATGGAGCGACATTTTGCACCCAATTCGGCACAAATATTTCTGGCATCGGGTGAAATTGTCGCACTTGGAAAAGGCATATTCGTAGGATGGATAGCACATCAGTGCAATTTGTAGATTAGTTAGTGGAGAAAAGTTTGAGAGAGCATAAATTCTTCAATTTTTGAATAAATTAAGCCCAACAAAAGCCTAGCTAGGGGTTTTTGATTGTTTTGAAGCCATTGCAAACATAATTTTTACATTTTGAGCAATGTAAATCCATGTAAACACAAATTTAAATTCTTAATGAAAGAGGCCCAACATTGGAAGTTGGACCAGGAGATGTAGCCCAAGAGAGGGGTGAACTCCTCTATCATTTTTCTGTCATGTGTTTATGATATGGTATTTTGTCTATGTTTTATGATGTTAACTAAGTTTAAAAACCATTATTTTATGTGTTTTGCAAAGTGATCCATTGCCTAAAATACATAAAAGTTTACTTGCAAACTTATCATCACCTTCAAGTTTGCCACTTGGCTTCGTTGTATTGGTTCGAATCTGCCTTTTTTAGGAACAATAAATTTGGGGGATATGCTGACGGGGGTGGGCGGTTAGCCCTATCCCCCATGCACATTGCTTCATGTGGCCATAAGTTTCCGCTATATGCCTTATTGGACAATTAAACTAAGCGACATAATGCACCCAATTCGACATTAATCTCACCGGCGCCAAGCAAAATTGTCGCTCGGTGTGCCTTGGAAGGGAAGAATTCATAGGATGGTTAGCAATCTAGTGTAGTTTGTAGATCAATTAGCAGATAAAAGTTTGAGAGAGCATAACTTCTTCAGTTTTTAGCCAAATTGAGCCCAACAAAAGCCTAGCTAAGGGTTTTTGACTATTCTGAATCCATTGGATATATAATTTTTACATTCTAAGAAATGTAAATGCATTTAAATACAAATTTGAGAAATTAATGAAAGAGGCCCAACATTGGAAGCTGGACCAAGAGATGTAGCCCATGAGAGGGGTGAACTCCTTTATCATTTTTTCTATTATTTGTTTATGATATGGTATATTTGTCTCTGTTTATGTTATTAACTAAGTTAAAACCATTTATTTTAAGTTCTTTTTCAAAGTGATCCATTGCCTAAAAGACTTAAAATTTTACTTGAATTTTTTTTATCACCTTCAAGTTTGTATTACAAATTAGTTTGGTATCAGAGCTCAAGGTTATTGTGAAGGTTTGATTTTGTTTGCAAGTGTTTTTTGATGCTTACAAGGTTGAAGCTTAAAAGAGGAGAAGGAGAACTTATGGAGCCAAGGTCTAACCAATACGGAGAGGCCAAGTGGAAGCCATCCATTGACCCAAGAAACAGAATCAACCTATCCAGTCACCCTTCCTAGTCAGTATATGGACTGCCCAGTCAGCAATCCTGCATCTAATCTGCAATTATTTCACTTGTTTGGGAAAATTATCAGAACGCGATACTAGGAGCATACGATATTGGTTTTGAGAGATTCAAATTGCATTGGATTCAAGTCATTGAGATCTGCACTTTGGTATTGGTTTCGAGAAATTTTTAACACTTTGAATTTTGAGCACTTTATTTGATCCCCTAGATCAATCCTCCTAACTAGAAGCTTTTGGACCTCCAAAAGACTATTTTCAGTCAATAAATAGATGAGGGTACAATTCCCTCACCCTTCCCTTTTAAATCCTTTAAATCCATTTGGATTTTCCTAGTTTTCTACCTTTGAGCCCTAGATAGTGTGCCATCCCAGACCTTCAAAATGAGTAACAACATCCTCTATGAATGAAATCTCAGTGTCACCATCTATGGATATGTGGTTGTCATCATGGAAAGATGTTTCTTTCCATGATGACAACCACATCTCCATAGATGGTGACACTGAGATTGCATTCACAGAAGATGTTATTTTCATTTTGAAGGTCTGGGATGACACATTATCTAGGGCTCAAAGGTACAAAATTAGGAAAAGCCAAATGGAATGAAAAGGGAAGGGTGAGGGAACTGTACCCTTATCTGTTTATTGACTGAAAATAGTCTTTTGGAGGTCCAAAAGCTTCCAATTGGGAAGAGTGATCAAGGGGATCAATGAAGTACTCAAAATTTATAGTGTTAAAAAATGCTCAAAACCTGTACCAAAGCGTAGATATCAATGACCTGAATCCAACACAACTTAAATCACTCAAAACCGATATTATATGCTCTCGATATCACATTCTAATTGTTTTCCCAAACGCGTAAAAATTTTACAAGTTTGATGCAGGACTGCTGATTGGGAAGTTCGTGTGTTGACTGGGCATGGTGATTAGATAATAGGTTGACTGTGTTTCTTGGGCCAATGATAGGCTACCACTTGACCTCTCTTTATTAGTTCAAATTTTTCTTTTCCAGAACCATGAAGACCGAGGTGTTCTTCAGAGACAGTTTGATAGAATCACAATTGGAAACATCAAGAGAGTCCCAATAAATCGATCCCATGGATGATAACAGATAGAGAATAGGGGCATTACTATTGTCATCTCAACTTCAGGCGGAGGGATCACAATGGGTGGTTGAGAGGCCTCTTGTTCTGGCATAATAGTGGGACCAGAACCCGCAGGTAGAGGGAGGTGGTGTTGTAACTTATTTTTACCCTATTAATATTTTGTAGTTTTTCCTTTCTATTCAGAAAAAAGAGAGAAAAATAAAAAATAGAAAAAATAGAAAAATAAATAAAGAAATAAAATAATGAAAAGAAAAGAGAATAAAAAAATTCAAAAGAAAGAAAGAAAAAAGGATAGAAAAAGAAATAAAAAATAAAAAATCTGAGTAATGGCATATGTTTAAATGCTTCTTTTTATAGTTTATTGTATTTCAAGTTTTTTATACAATAAATTGATTTTATGTGGCCGCCACTTATCAATAATTAACAAAGGCGCAATACTCAATTGTTAAGATTGGGCTCGTCAGGATCAACGACCCCCGAATAATGGTGGGACCCCCCGCATTCTTGAACAATAATGAGGGGGGGGGGTCCACAAAGCGGATTCCATATAATATTCTTTCCCTACGTGTCAAACCCACAACAATTACAACCCCCTCCACTCAATACCGCTTATCACTGCCAAGCTCCCCCCTCCCACTAAAAACTCTCTTTCCATCCATATCTCCCATGATCCATACTTTCCACTATTTTTACCACCTGCAAAAATCCCGCTACATATATCCACTGCTATCCTTCCCACTACAAATAGAAAATGACCGTTGCTCAGTCTTATCTCCCACCAATGTTCTTCCACATTTAATCCCCCGCTCCAATAACGGTCAAGTGAACACAAAAATGTTATTTGTTCCTAATAACCACTATTATCCTTTTTCAAATCGACTATTTGCCAATTCTCCCTGCTATTGCAATTCTCAAAACAAAACTACAAGAAGAATCCCAGAAGATAGCGACCTCCAACCGTCATTATTTCTAGGTAAATTTCTTTAAATTTCTTCAGTAATTTTGTTTCTCCTAATGGTTTCCCATAAAGGAAAATTGAAAGTGCCTGTAGATAATCCTCTGCTGCCCCCTATGATTAACTTGGATGAACTCCCACTATTTGACACTTAGTTTAAAACTATAGAGACCAATTGTGAATTCAGTCTGTACGAACTTCACAATTGGGAATTTCAAAAGTACGAATATGCGAGTGATGAATTATATTTTTGGGAATCCCTACTACCCTAGTTTTGTTTCCCTCAAACCCATCATTTTCCAGAATTCGTCACCTGGTGTGGAATCCGATATCTTCCTAGCCAAAGAGTTGCAATTACTCAGAAACATGAAACTATTTTCCATATAACAACTGAGTCAATTTTCCAAGCCTTCCTTTTTCCTCTGATGCTCTAATGGAAATATATCAGAAACTCTCTTTCTCACAGAGAGCTCACATATTTGAGTCCTTTTTAGCAGAAAACTCAGAATTACGCAGAACGAACCCACCTTATCCCTCTGCAATGTTTCCTGAGATGCCTAGGAAGGTCATATCCTCATTGTCTGTCTGTTAGGATATCCCAGTGATCAGTGGGTTGATGAAGTCATTTTAGGCTTTCTATCAACGTTTTATTATGGTAAAAAACCTTCAATTATGTTCAACTACAGTGAGTTTATTTTTGATGTAATTCATGATCAATTTTTAAAGTTTAGCACTGAAGGATCATTTAAGGATCAATAAATATTGGTTTACTTGTTCTTATATCATTAGTTAGAAAGATTCAACTTTATTTTACAAAAGTTGGATGTTGAACGTAAACCTCAACTCGTGATCCATTGGACATCTTTAGTGAGAAAAACCTTTGAAGAGCTTTCTTTTAGTTATTTTGTTAATCAATTATTTTATATAGAAACTTTTTTGCTAAACTATGATATAGTCCTGAGAGTTTCAACATAAAGAAAAATAATTTTTCATATGAGTGAGCATACTAAGGTTGGTGATTGGTATTTATACTAGAATTTCACTAAACTCAGGATTTATGATTGTGAACTTCAACCATATAAATTTCCAGTGTTCCTCCCCATGAGGATTTTTTCACTTGAGTACATTAGGTAGATGATGAACATGGATGAGGTTCATTTTGTTTCCAAAAAACAAAAAGTGTAGTTTAAATTGAAAGTACAGGTTGGTCCATTCATAATCAACACTAGAGTTACAAAAACAAAAATCAATGACTTACTGAACTAGATGAACTTTGAGTTGAGTTTTAGTTGGTCATATGATCCATTATGAGTAATCTCATCAATGAGAATTTCTTATTTTTCTAAACTATATATGCATGTGGGAAAACCTGAAATTGAGCAATATGCCAACAAGTAAGAATGGGCAGAGAATACATTGCAGGAGATTGAGGATCCAGTTTCTAGTCAAACAACATTGGAAACTCCAAGGATGAAAAAAAAAGAGATAAAGAGAGTAAGATAAAGTATATCTCCAGCACAGTTAGAGTTACATAAATCAACATTTAAAGTATTCAAAAGGAGGAAAACTATAAATCTTGATGAAGAATCTTCAGAAGCTCAAACTTCCGAAGAGCTTACTAAAATTTTACTATTAGCATAATCTCCTTTCTCATTACAACAAATTCTTGAAGCCACATTGGATTATCCTTATTCTCATTCTTCTCCAAAACAACAAAGTTTTTTTCCAAATTCTTATAAATGAAGAAGAAAAATGAGAAACTAAAGAATTCCACATATGTAGAGTTTTGGAAGCAGTCTTCCACAACTTAGAATAGATTACTTTCTTCCCTTGATAATGAAAAAGGTTAGTTCGAATTAGCATTTTTGTAATGAAAGGTCCTTGTATCTAAATGTGTTGAAGATTATAGAGCTTATGTGTTGTCATTTAACACCAAGAAAATAGATCATATTGATCAAATTGGCCTTCATAAGCAAGCAGGAGAAATGATATATTCGTCTTTGATAAGTTCAGCCACAGAAGCTTCTAAGCTACATGCTTCTCTGAATAACATTCATTCCCAATTAAAATTGGAAAATATTTCATCCCTAGCGAAATACACTAAAATCAAAGGGCCTGATGATTTAGTTATAAAATTAGGATTAGATCCTAAAGATATAAAGGCAGCTGAGAAAATAATAAAAATCAGAAATGATGATATTAAAGCATTGAGGAAACAATTGGGGTTGCCAACAACTGAACATCCATAGGATCAAGAAGTTAGTCAATTAGCAAAGGAGAAGGAGAAGGAGAGCACACCTCAAATGATCGTCAAGTAGAACATACAAATACAAAAGATGGAAGCAAAAATGGAAAATTTAATCAAGGAAAGAGAGCTACAACTAGGTGCTGGAGTAGTAACTTCTATATTAGCAACTTCAACAACAATAATTTCTACAACAGTATTGTCCACAACAGAGACAGAGCCCACTGGTCAAAGCTCATCAGAGAAGTAAGAAAAACCTATTGAGAGACTTGTCATCAAGATATATGGAAATTGGAAAACTCATAATTCAACTGGAGAAAATTAAAAATGACAAGATAAGGGCGAAGAATACATATTTGGAACTTCAAAAAAAAATCAGATTAACTGGACAAATAGAGAAATCTGAGAATGAGTCATTGATTGCACAGACATTAGCTAAGGCAAAGGAGAAGATATGTATTGATACAAATTCTACCATGACTGAACTTTGGACATCTATTTGAATTATTTTTGAACAAGAGGAGTTAGTGAAAAGATCAAAAGAAGTCATCATAGGAATCAAAGAAGATTTGGAACACATGCGTGGAAAATCTAATAAAATAATTAAAGTACTCAATTCTAAAACTAAAGAAGAACTATAAGAATTTGGAATTGAGGGTAGAACTGATACTTTCCTAGAGGTAATAAGAGTGTTAACAAAAATAAATTTGATGTTACTTAGAGAACAAGTGTCAAAACTTGGAAGAACAGATTAAAAAGTTTCACAGAAAATTCAATATTCTGCATCAAAAGGGACTTCCAACTCTATGAAATTCTAGTGGCCAATTGATTCCACTAGAATATTATTAGTACAAATTTCACAGGATAACAATAGACAAAACCAAAATTTCCAAAGTCAAAGGGATAATCAGTGGGAAATCATTCTTAGAAGGCCTAGAGTATGATCTTTTCATTCAACATGAATTTAACCATTTGTTCATCACTAGGCTAACTTTTGAAAAATACATAGAAATCGACGAGGCATATAGGAAAGTAACAAATTTTCTATCCCAAATGATAAAATATGGGATAATTTACTTGAAATCATCGAGAAAAACAAAATTCAAGGAATTCAATGACCAATCACAAGAAAAGGAGTAGTGAGTTGAAAAAGAGGACCAGAAAGCAGAAAATTCACTTAAAGGCAACAATAATCAAGCAACACCCTTAAATTGTGTGTTGATTCTTCGAATCAGCTTAGAATAGCTACATTCTAGTTCTATTTTTGTGAATCTAAAACAGTTTCAGATATTATCTCATTTTCTAATAAATTTCAGTTTAGATCTAAGATATTTTTGGAATTAGTTTCAATAAGTATTTGGTAATTCGAAGAAGTTAAGGTTGAACCCTTGTAATGAACCAATGACATCATTGTAGTGATCAAAGCTATTTCTGAAGATAATTGAAGGATTCTGGATTCATTCTGAAGTGTATCTATGTGAGCTTTCCTTGTTATCAATTATGTTTTTCATATTTATTTCTACACATGTTCAAGGTAACATAGAAGTTTGGGCAAGGCAAGATTGAATATCAATCTCCCTGAAAACCCCTGCAAAGTTATAATTATTAAAAGAGATTAAATAACTTAATAGTTTGTCTTAGTTAATTCCTCTAGATTTTTTAATTGTTGCCTTCTGTCATCTCTTGAATGTGTATTGTTTGGCTGTAGAAAACTTCTACATGCATCTAATGTATAGGATAAATTAGATGTTCACTATGAATGTTTAATAATTATATAATTTCTTTAGTTTTTCTTTTCAAACCAATTCAAAGATTAATTCTGTTAGGAATGAAAATCGACCCTTTATTTTTCTAAAAAATACTTAGAAATTACATCTGTTGAAAGGTTTAATACATTGGACATCCATTTAAATCAAAACCTTACTTAGATGCTTTGGCATAGTTCCCCAACCTAGAACTATATGAAAATATACAACAGGTGGATTCACTACGAGCAACATGTAACTCGTGAAGCACTTGAAGTGTATCATGAAAGTCTTTGAGATAGGGACAATGATGGGAATACTGGCCATAGTTGTCACACAAATTACAAGGGTGATTCATGCACAAGGATTTGTTCTTCTTAGCTGACTCAGGTAAGGTGACATGGACCTCAGGGATGTTAGAGTCAGGAAAGGTATCAAACACCACATTTTTTATATGAGGGAGTTTAGGACAATTATTCGTAGCATGCCTAACAACATCACACAAATCACATGGAGGAGTAGGCTTTGAAGGCTTAGGATGAGTTGAAGTTGTTCGGGGTGCCTTGTCTTTGGTTACCTTTTTCTAGGCTTCGCCCCCCTCACCAGATGCTTTCACAACAAGAATGGCTCCTTGCTAAGGTTGTTGTGGAACTAAAGCAAAGGAAGAGGTAGGAACAGTAGGTTGAACTAGGGTCAAAGCAACATAAGGTTTAAGTTGAATAGGAGGAGTGCTTTTGAGAGTATCAATGTACCAGACTAAGATCCCCAAGGTGATGTTAGGTAAACTCAACATAGCCATGACAGGTTTAGAAAATATTCCAAGTGGCAGGAATAAGAAAGGTATCTGACCTAAGGGGTAATGAACTAGGGGAACTGCTACTAGATGGTTATGGCCAGGGGGAATGGTTCCAGGCTGGAAAGGACTAGGAGAGATACCAACAAAAGGAAATGGATCTTGAGGAATTATAACTAAAGGATAGGTTGAGTTGGGAGCAACAAGTTGTGGAGGGACTAGTTGTTGTGAAGTCATACCAAACCACTTTTTGGTAGCCTATGATGCTTTAAGCATGCAAACGCTAGAAGATCTAGGTTCCAAGGGGTTAGGCAATGGACCATAATAAGCACCAAGAAATGTGGAATATTTGTAGACTCTACATGAAACATTGGTGAGGGATGAGATAGTCTTATTGCCAGTCATCGATGAGATAGTGGATTGAGGGGAAGTCTGAGACTTAGGATCATAGTAAGTCAACTAATCGATAATGATGATATTTCCATTATGAGGAAATCACATCTTGTGAAATATCATAGATGGAAAAATAGACATGGCATAGGTGTAAATACAACCCAAGAGGATGTTATAATCTAATATGGCATAAATGAACTCGATGTCAATGGAGTTTGTCTTGTCAGCAACAATAATTAGACATGTTGCGATATAAGATAAGGGGCTATGAGGGATGATCGTCCCAAGCACGAAGAGTGTTGGTGGACGGGGACACGTCAAGTGAACCAAGTTGTTTCCAAATACTTGGAACCATTAAACATGTGGAGGCATCTCCATCAATGGTACACCTCTGAATAATGGCGTTTCATATGGAGATTGGTATTTGAAAGGAAACAAAATATGGAAGGGGGGGAATGTTATGCTTTGTCAATGTCAAATAAAATCATATTATCATTGGAAGGATCGACAACACCCAAAGAAAATAATAGATATTTCTATTGGGATGGGCACATCTGGAGGACTTCCAGCGTTGACATGGTAGTAGGATACTATGCCAAGTCATCTACTATGCTATAGGTATGGGAGGCTTTAGAAGAAGCAATGTTTAAACATAATGGAATTGTAACTTATCCATGATAAACCTTGGAGTTAGTTTTTGATTCAATTGGTTAAATTAGTTTGGGTTTTCAATTTTCTTAAAATAAAATTCATATACAAAAAAGTCTATTTGGTCACCTAGTAGCGTGTAGAGTCAACATGAGCCTAAGTGAGGTCCACAGTATGAGTCAGGTTCCAAATCATTGTTTGTGTTAGTCTCACTTGTTCATAATTGTCATTTAGCCAATAAGGAACTTTTGTCCAAATTTGTAGCAAATTTAGTTATGAAAATAGAGCATTTGCTACGAAAGTGCTTCAAACTTCTATAGAAAATCTATCACATCTGCCACATGTTTTTCTACGAAACCTGAAACCCTGATGATTAGTAATGGTTAGAAAGAAATCACAGGTTTGAGTCACGATGGAGTATCATTATGTGTTAGAGTTCAATTTTTTTTTTTTAAATTTTTTATCCCCAAAATGTTCAAACAACAAATGAATTCTCCATATTTTTCCTCTCACTTTGAATTGGTTTTGTTGTCATAGTGTGGTCTAGGTGTTCTCAATTTTTTTTTTAGGTGGAAAGAAGGAGCTCCTACATGTTGCAACCATAACAAAAACACAAATTTAGGAGAAGAGTTGATAGAGGCCAAATTGGAAGTTGAAGAAATGAAGAAGCATGTGTTGGAGCAGTTAGATTTTGCTGAGGAAATTATAGAAAAGGCTAGGAAAAGAGAAAGAGAATTCTACAATTACAAAAGATGTTGAAGCATATGTATAGAAGGAACAGGTGGATACAAGCTGACAGAAGGAAGTTGCAAACTCAAGTCAAAGATTTGCAAGCACAAGTAGATGCTACTCCATGATATGGTCAAATTCTCAATTTTTGTCTTCACTATACCTAAACCAGTCAAATCAACCATATATAGTCAACATGATATTAGGAGTCATAAGGAGGCATTAAGAATCATGAAAACTAAAAAAACTCAAAATTTATGAACTTTTGTAGCAACTGCCCATAATGAAGCTGAGAATTTCCTACGAAATTGTTGTAGCTTTCCATGGAGGTTAAGACAGGTCTAAAGCTTAACAAAGATAGTTTTAAAGGCCTATGTTTAGCTTGTAAACATCAAAGAAGACCTCAAAACTAGCAAAGAGAGAAAATATATGTAGCATAAGAGTTTTTTTTAAAGTTGCTACCAACATTTGCTACGAAAATGCTGTAGCTTTCCATGGAAAGAAAATCCAAAAAAAAATTCAGTTGAGAGAGTTGTTAGCGTTTGAAATTTCACCTCAGGCTGAGAAGGCAAATCTCAAAGCTACATCAAACCATTTCACCTCGTAGCTAGCCCTACGAGGTATGAGAAGGCTCTCTCGGGTCAATCTCGTTAAATTTTCAATGGGAAGAGATGACCAATCAAGGTAACATAGATATTAGGCTAGTAAACTGATTGAAAAAGGGGTTTTTTAATTAAATAACGGGGTTTTTCTGGGCTGCACAGGAAAAATCACAGCTTCAAACAGAGAAATATAATGAACAACACAGGTTGACGACTGAGGCAAGGTAGGCAAGGAATTTAGCATCAAATCTAGATTTTAAATGGGATGGCAAGACTGGTGAGGAGATGACAAGGGCAAACAATAACTTTGAATCCTTGTCAAACAGAAGAAAACATTGAATTGAACAAACTTATAGGCAGAGCATATAATACTATGAATTCTACCTAAACACTTCATTTTCTCAATTAGAAATGATCATGAGGTGAATGAAACATAACAGTTTACATATGAGACAAAGGGAAAACTTATGCTACATTAACATACCACATGAATCTCTGAAATCAGAGCTGTGAAATTTTCATTACAAATCCCTCTGTCAAAGACTGTACAATGGAGCTCAGCTCTCCTCCAGCACTCAGAAAAAATCCCCTCACTCCTTTACAAATGAATTTTTTAATATAATAAATACATGCTGCTAAGGAAAAAAAAATCGACCCAAAATCAGCGATTTGTTTTATCATTATTAATATATAAAACTAAAAAAAAAGAAACGATCGGCGCTGCTGAGATGGAATAACGCGTCCTTTCACAAGTAGCGTTCATAGGTGTCAATCTGAAGATATAGGCAATCTAATCATGTATGCCATTTTGCAACTGCTCCCCAAATTTTGAAATGCGTTGGCCATTTACCAAAATTAGGAGAAGATTTTGATAATCTGGAATGAATCACCGCATATATCGGATGGAAATCGACCCCTCTACAATCTTTCTTATCCGATAATAATGGGCATATCTGTTGAGCACATGAATCCACGCGTCCAGGCATTTGCGACTTTTGTTGAATGGCAAAGACTGCTCTTTCCAGATGTCCCCAGCCTCTTTCATCTCTGTCATGTGAATGTTTTTGTTCTTCCTGGAAAAAGGGCTTGACACCCTTGAACGCAATCCCTCTGTTGTCTCAGTTGTCGGCTTTGCATTATGTGATTTTTGATATTGCATTTTAAAAACTGGAAGTGTTATTTTTGATGGCACTGATATATTTTTGTTGATTTTGTGGTATAGACAGGTCCCTTCCAAATCCCATACTAAGACCTCCACCGTAACATTTGACAGGGGACTTCGAATAAGGATGAAGCTGCAAGTCATTCTTTAGAGCTGCATTGATGTCATCTGGTGGGTGTTGCTCATTATAACTTTTCCTTTCGCCATATTGAAAGAACTGATACTTCATGCGCAATGCTACCTCTTTTACATCTGACTGTAAAAATATCTTTCCTCCGAGATAAATATTTCCAATAATTTCTTTCACAAGTAGCCTTTGCAACATCCTCCATCGATGTTCAGGATTGGAGAAATTTGGATCTGGACATTATATAGAAACAGACCATAATACTCCAGGGTAATTAACAATGATGGAATGAAATGACGATGATGCATCAGTGGAAACAAAATACACATTCATCAATTCCATTTCTTGTATACAAGCTAATGAACGATGTACAAACTTTTTTTATTAATTTCAAGGCCGAGAAAA
This sequence comes from Pinus taeda, assembly GCA_000404065.3. NCBI lineage: Eukaryota > Viridiplantae > Streptophyta > Pinopsida > Pinales > Pinaceae > Pinus > Pinus taeda. The sequence continues at coordinate 15,727 of APFE030087713.1, forward strand.
TTCAGATGTTCATACAATTGAGCCATTTCAATATAAAAAGACCATTACCGCTTCCAACATCCACAAACAAAAGCTGACATGGATCCCGAAAGATCGCTCTCCAATCAAGATTTCGGGGGTAAAACAGGTTGATCGCTCTGCTCAATGATAGCTTTATACATCATATGAAGAGCCCTCTTTCCATAAACAATATCATAGTTATATGTACCCGATGATGGCCCAGCCCTACGGTAACTTGCGTTAATGCTCCAAGAGATTCTAATTTCTCAGCAACAATTGAAGCAAATCGACATTTTCCGCCTAAATTAGTAAAAAGCAATCTATATTCTAGAGCACAGGATTGATTGGATCGATGGGTTCTTCCAAACTGTTGAATTGCACGATCAGGGCCACCAATCCGAACTTGGGCAGCATTAGCTTCTTGACACCTTGAAACTGTATCTTCATTGAACCCGACTTTGCCTTCTGTTCCTCGAGCATTTCGCCATCATGACTTTTTCTGAGATAATAAGCTTCTTTGGCTTTGCGACACCAAAAAGAGTCGCAGGGCGGCCTGCAAGGGTAGCAAACATCAAACCATTTTGAAGGCCAGGTAATGTCCTCAACAATGTCAATTTAAGTCTATCTGGCAAGCCTGTTGAAAAACCCTGCACATAAAACTTTGGAACATTGCAACCTTCAGGCTCTAAAAGTTTTTGATGAGATTCCTTATCTTTAAATTTTACTATCTTCTCTTCAATAGATGGGCAATATCGGGGTCCCTTTGATTCAACCCAGCCTCCATATGTAGGTGTCTCATGTAAGTTTCTTTGATAAGCTGGTGAGTAGACGCAGTTGTGCGTGTCAGGTAACAACACATTTTCTTTCTTTCTACATGAATATTAGGATCAAAACTGAACCAGCTAACCTGTTCATCCCCCTGCACAGTAATCTCCCTTTGATCCCTAATAGCATCTCTTATTTGTTGGACAGTATCTCTGTCTGTTTCAGGCCCTTGAAGAAAGCGAGCTTCCTAGAATTTCTTCACGAGAATACTCTGTCAGCGCCAAGAAACTGTCAGATGCAAATATAATAGGATTGTCAGGAAGCCTTGGGTCTGTGATCACGAAATTTTTCTCAATACGCTCAAGTGTTGTTGCTAAATCAATGCCTTGCCGAAGTTCTTTCTTTCTCTCCAAAATATCAAAGCTGTCAGCTTTGTCTTCATCCTTGGTCATTAAAATCTCAGGTTCAATAGCTGGCTCGGTTTCATGGTTCTTCATAAGACTACGATTCTTTCCTATTAACCCCATTAATGAAAGTTTTCCTGATTTCCTCTGTTTCATCCCAGCATCACTTTTTCTTGATATATCATTTCTTAGGCTCGTTTGGGAAGTATGCTGACTAGAAGCATCAGAATTAATCTTCTCAACTTTTGTGTCTGCTATAGATTCAAGATGCAGTGGTGATAGAGTTCCCTCAGAATGGCATGCACTCATTTGAGTTGTAGACTATGCGACTGAATGGGGATACTTTACAGCCTACAGAACCTCTGTGGCAGAACTCACGGCCATGTCTTTCTGACGGGCATCATATCGAATTAAAGACTCTGGTAATCCATTAGGCCGTAGTGCCCCATTCTTTGAACCTTCTGTATACTTGCTCACCTCAACTTGCATTCCTATGTATTTAATAACTTTGCCTCTGATTGATGTTTTGAATTGTGCTTGTGCAGGAATAGGAGCTTGAAGTTGCAGCTGATTTTTGAAGAGCTGGAGAATAAATTACATAATCTGAAACAACATTTAAATGATTTCTTCTTCAAAACCCTGTTTTGAAGAAGAATCAATCTTTGAGATGAGACAGAGTCTAACATCGGCTCCATTTGGGATGGCAGCTGCCGCTCCGTGGAGGTGCCAAGAACCGCAGAACTTTGGGAGAGCAGACAGTGCCTCCACCCATTGGGCAATAGAGTCATCATCAACACAACTCTTGACTTATTTTCAAACTGAAACTGAACTCAAACAATCTTCAAGCAAACTAAAACCAGATGCTGCCCTTATGGTTGCTTATTTATTTACAAAACTACCCTACCTTGCTGTACAAACAATAGATCAGGAAATACTAAAATGCCAAATTAGCCATTCAAGTAAACCTGAAAATGAAGCCGCTTGAGACTGCTGCCACGAGGTCACAGATGTAGTAGCTGGCAGCCCTTCATGCAAGTAATGAGCCTGGTCACGGAAAAGACAGCCTGATTTGTCCATCAAACTGAAAAACATGTCCATATATGCCGCAATATGATCACGAAAGCCAGTCTCTGTTGGCTGCCCCAACTCTGCAATGCATACTTCCAGCTGCACACTGTCAATGTAAACATCTGTAGGCACTTCTATGAGTTCTTGTTTCAATGGAGGAATGATTTCCAAAAACTTTTTAGGGTCTTGGAAATCATATGACTGAATCTGGTCATCTAACCATTGAATCTCGTCTTCAATTCTTTCAACAATTAACTCACACAATTCAATTTTGAAGACCTTTAAAGATTTGAACAAATGAAGCCAAACACTGTAAACATTTTCATCAAATTCAAGATTTGCTAACAAATGTCTTATTTCTTCTACAGCTTCACACCCGGCAGGGTCTGCCACATACCCTTCCATTGCATGAATGGATCAGCGTGCACTGGAATATCTGGATCGAATTGGAGTCGCCAGGTGAATGGTTCAGCCTGCATATGTATCTGAATGCTGTCCACCATCAGCATCAGATCTGTACTTTGATTGCATGTACTGGGACAAGACAATCAACAAGTTGAATGTTCTCCCCAGTATGGTCGCCAGTATGTTAGCACTTGAGATTTCACCTAGGCTGAGATAGACAAACCTCAAAGCTACATCAAACCATTTCACCTCGTAGCTAGCCCTACGAGGTATGAGAAGGCTCTCTCGGGTAAAACTTGGTGGATTTTTCAATAGGATGAGTTTGACCAATTAGGAACAAGGATTTTAGGCTAGTAAATTGATAAGAGGGTTTGATTTAAAATTTTTGGGTTTTTTGGTGGCAATTGGAGGGAGAGCAATTCAGGGTGCGGGGATTGAGCTCAGTTTTTGCAGGTGGGTCTTTGGGGCAAGGTAGGAGTTTATGTTGATGCCTTTAGCTGAAATAGATGATCAAGGAGGAAAGAAGAGAGGCTAAAGAGGGTGAACAATGAATTTGAATCCTCTCTAGACAGTGGAAAACATAGATTTTAAACAAAATTGAAAGTTGAGCATGGCATGCATGAATTCAAACTTTATCACTTCTTTTGTTTAAATAGCAGTAAGAGATTAAGAAATGGAACACATAAACACACTTACAATGACAAGTAGGAAACACACCATCAACATAATAATCCACAAGAATCCACAATGAAGTCTGCAAAACCCTGGCCTTCCTTTTCCTCAAATTGCAGAAATACAAGTCAAAAATACAATAGAGCTTCTCCCTCTAGAGTCAAACCATGAAAATGAGAAAGAGAACGCATAATATAGAAGGTCTAACCTCTTACCCCACCTCTAGGGGTCGAGCTCAGCTTCCTAGGAGCTGTTGCAACTAATTCTAAATTAATCACTAGATAATAGGCCAGCACAACAACTTGCCTCTAAAACTTAGGAAACCTATCCATG
>APFE030087714.1:0-89095 GCA_000404065.3 Pinus taeda
TGTAATGAGCCTTATATTGCTGACCAGGTAACCACAAGAGAGGGAAATGAAAATGGTAACTAATCCACCTCTCAGCACACTTTTCCATACATTTGACATAATAAGGTATGCATGAAATTGCTACCTGAAGATTGAGGGGATTGTAAGGATGATATTCTTGTCTCTCTTTGGGACAATGTTCCAAAAATAAATTGTTTGCTTCAATGGACAGCGCCCCTTTTGTTTTTACATAATGTTGGCAGTCCTACAAGACTGCTGCCTGTAGTTTCCTCATGTGATCAACCAACTCTAGATTACTCAGATTTTTTTGATGCTATGCAATGAAGGTAGCTGCATTCTGTGATTCATTTCGAATCCAGAGAAGGCAGTTCTACTCATTATGCGTTGCTGACATATAGGCATTTTTCCAAGTAAGTTGATTGGCTAGAAAAGAGATGAAGGCTCTTATTTGGATATCACCAACAATAGGGAGTATATTCATCACTCTATCTTCAGGCATGGCCTCATTGTGAAGATAGAGTTCACAGAGCAAGTTTTGATCATTATTTGGTGCTTCTCTGAATGTTTCAATAAATTGATCAGCTGTATCAACTTGGTAGGGTCTTCCATCTCTAATTGCCTTTATTTGCAAGAACGCCAACCATTCTCTCAAGAATATTGCATAATTGAAAGAGGGTTTTCTTGTAGCCAGTACCCTCTAGACCAGATCGAAGATGTGGGACAGCCTAGATTTTACTTCCTTATTTTCTTTATGTTGAGCTCGAGACTGTTCAAGTGCATCCCAATTTCTGTATGCATAGCTGAACCAAACTGACTTTTGCTGTTGGAATGCCTTCCCTTGTGAAAGCTCATATTCTGTTCTCCATGTGTCATTTAGTTGTTGAAAACTAGAGGTCTCCGTGTGAGCATCGCTGACACAGGGATGTTCAGTCTGTGCATAGGCATCAGAAAAAGATTTCTGTTCTATAGTAGTTTGGGTGGCCCGCGGTGGTTCTATGTCTTTCTCCACAACTCTTGAAAAACCTACTGGTTCTTGTGTGACAGCAGGTTGCTCTATTTCTTCTTTTAAAATTCTTAGAAAACCTACTGGTTCTTATGTAACAGCAGGTTGTTCTATTTCTTCTCCTACAACTCCTGTTGGTTCTTGTGTAACAGCAGGTTGTTCTGTTTCTCCTGCTGGTTCTTGTGTAGCAACAGGTTGTTCTGTTTTGATTACAGCAGCAGGTTGTTCTATTTTGATTACAACAGCAGGGGGTTGTGGATTAGCTTCGGTCATTGGAACCTGGACTATCTTATATCCTGCTTGAGTGTACATCTTACCACACTCACTGCACATATACTCATTGTATTAACTCTTTTCTGTTATAGACGCTACCCGTGCTAAGATGTGGAGATTATATTCATTTTGATAGGCTTCTTTAACCATTATTATCTCCTGCTGATAATCCTTAATTTGAGATTTTAGAAACTCAATTTCTTCCTGCAGGGAGGCTATGGTAGGCGGAGCTTGTGTATCTACAAGTTCTAACAGAGGAAGGGATTGTTGTTCCGCATCCACTTGGTCATTTGCATCCCCAACAGGTGGTTCTTGTGTGTCACCTATTGGGTCAGTGGCTGGTTCTTATGTAACTGCCACTTGCCCAATATCACCTTGGGTGTCTACTTTAGATTTTTTGGCAGCTGGTTCTTGTGTAACAGCTGCCTCAGAAAATAATGTCACAAATCTGTCAACGCTCTGCATCTCAGCCCCAGAGGGTGAGGAAAGGGACCGCTCAGGGATGGTTGGAATGCAGGGTGTTAGGGTGATGGGTGGAGAACTAGGAATCACAGAGTTGGTGGGTTTAACTGCTACAGTCGACTGTGTTCGCTGCCTCGGTAAGGAGGCAGGAAAATCAGTAATTTTTCTTTTTCATCTACTTTCCTTTAGACTGGGGGAACTATCAGGAATAGCAGCTACTTTGACTGAAGCCCTGGTTCTTCTCCTTTTTGGTGGAGTTTCAGTTTTATGCTACTTTTTTCTTTTAAGAAGAATGATGGGGGTGTTATCATCGGAGTCATCAGTGGAGATATGAAGCATGGGGATAGATGGTTGAGCTTCATTGGGGGATGGGGTCCTCTGCAGGGGTGTTTCTGCTACTAATTGCTGGGGAATTTCCTGGGGTATTTTCTCTGGTTGTTGGGGAATTTCCTCTTCCTGTTGAGGATCTTCTTCTATTTGCTGGGGAGAATTAATGAGGGGGGGTGGATGATTTAGAGCAAAGCCTCTATTTATTAAGAGTTGGGCTAAACGATGGTGTTTCAGGGAAAGGAGCAGATGCTTTACTTTTCCAGTATAATGTGACATATTATTTTAGACAACCCAATAGATAATAAGGCATGTTTATCAACTGACCATTCCTCAAATGATTTAAAAAAATGAAGTCGTGTTGGTAAATTACCTAGTAACGACCTTCGCAAGTCAAATACTACTTGACAAAATCCGCAACCTTTGGCCATGGTGGAGGCAGTGACTGAAGTGCGACCCCTCTGCCTTTGGCTTCCACGTGCTCGCCTGGTAGGAAAAAGCCTTGATGCGCATTCAAAATAAGATGTTTCCTACTAAACCAGCGCGTACCATTGGTCGGTAACCTGGAAACTTGGGCTACGTCTTCCTCTATTACTGGAATCTGTACTCCCTAGACCGTAGAAAATCCTTCTCTTAAGTTGCATGCGAACTCCAACACTTGCTGTGTGTTGAAATCTGGGAGTCTTCTAAAGTAGTCTACCCATCCTGCTTGCAGGAAAATTTGGTAAACCTCGAGGTAGAGTTCCAGTAGCGTTGTTGTGCCAGGTTCATATGTGATCAGATTTCCCCCCATAGCTGCTGATCCAGTGAAAATACACAATGCAGGACCTAGTTACCGAGTTTGAGACAGAGTAAACCATTACAAATGAGGATATGCCACGACGAGGTGAGATTTAGATATTACTGCGAGGAGTAAGGGTGGCGGCGATTGACGTGTTATGCAATAATTACAATATTTTGGTAATCCCCCCAAATCTATGGCTGAATGATCTGATTGGTAGTACAATGATTTCAGCAATCGCATCAACATCTCCACATTAACTATAATTTAATATTCACACTTAAACATGCGTACCTTTACTTTTACCTTTAGTCGCACGCCAAAAGTCTTATCTTGTCTTTTACTGGATTAATCATAATTTCAACGGGTTTACAATCATGAAAATACAAGCGATTTGACAGGAAGTAGTAGTGATGAAGTGTAATTATCAGAGTGCATGGCTGGTTCCCTTAGTGAAGCATAATATGTTCCATCAGGATGATAGTTCATTAAGTACTAAAACTGGTATTACAGCATTGAAAAATGATGTTGCTGGAACATGAGCTAGTGTTACAGCCGCAGGAAGTGGTGTTGCGGCAACGGATAAATGGTGTCGCAGTGACGGAAAGTGGTGTTGCAGCAATAGGGAGCGGTGTTGCAGCAATGGGAAATGGTGTTGCAGCAACGGGAAGTGGTGTTGCAGCAACGGGAAATGGTGTTGCAGCAATGGGAAGTGGTGTTGCAGCAACGGGGAGTGGTGTTGTAGCAACGGGAAATGGTGTTGTAGCAACAGGAAGTGGTGTTGTAGCAACAGGAAGTGGTGTTGCAGCAACGGGAAATGGTGTTGCAGCAACGGGAAGTGGTGTTGTAGCAACGGGGAGTGGTGTTGCATCAATGGGAAATGGTGAAAAACTTGATTTATGACCCGAAAAATGTTTCCACGCTGCAAAGTGATTCTTTTATAATTTTTATTCTCAGCCATCCTCCGAAACTAAGATCTGCAAAACAATTAATTATAACATGGAAACCCTTGGCAAGGATTATTAGTTAAGAAATCTAATCTAAAAATAAATAAATGAACAAAAATTTAAGTGCCTTGAGGGACAGCAGGTTCCCCCAAAAAAACATAATGTAAGTCTGCCATGTAGGTAGCTTTGAAATCCTCTTTAGAAACAGGTCGTTGATATGAACGGAGTCGATACCCATTCACTAATAACGGTGTTCTATTATCATCAATCGTTAAGAGTCTGACTGTTCCGTTTGGAAAAACAGCATCTATTTCATAAGGTCCTAGTCACCTTGTTCTTAATTTACCTTGAAAATTCTTGAAATGGGAGTCATACAGTAAAGCCCAGTTACCTTTCTGAAACTACTTCTGCTTAATAGTTTTTTCGTGCCATCTGGTTCTTTGTTGCTAGATCATGGTTGTTTGATGGATGGCATCCAATCTTTTCTCGTCTAGTTCCTGAAGCCGCTGCAACCTGGCTATCTGTGCATCAGTCAAATCAAGGTTAACAGCTAAAGCAGTTCTTAAAGTTTTGATTTCAAACTCCATAGGGAAAACAATATTTTTACCAAAAACTAATTCATAGGGTGAAAAGCCCGTAGTATTCCTCCAAGTGGTTCTATAAGCCCATAGTGCTTCAGGCAACTTTTGAAGCCAGTCCCTCCTGTTTTCCTTTATTGTTTTTGTCAAAATAGCTTCTATGACTTTGTTGGTTCTTTCCACCTGCCCATTTGACTAGGGGTGATAAGGTGTAGTCATTTTATGCTTAATATGGTATTTCTGCAATGTGTCTTTGAAGCCATGAGATTTAAAAGGAGGTCCTCCATCAGTGACCAGTTCCCTAGGCAGTCCAAACCTAACGAATATTTCTTCAAATAAAAATGTTAATACTGATTCTTCATTAGCTTTGAGGAGTGCCTTAGCTTCTACCCACTTAGTCATGTAATTTGTACATACTAGTATGTAAACTTTTTGATTGGACGGAGGATTAATGGGACCTATAAAATCTAGTGCCCATCTTTCAAATGGTTCAAGAATTACCTGGGGATTGAGTGGCATTTCATCCCTGTGGTTAGGTTGGCCCATTCTTTGACAGCTATTGCAGGCCCTGACATATTTCTTTGCATCCTTGAAGATTGAGGGCCAGTAGTAACCCATCCTGAGAACCTTGTGTGTCGTTCTTTTGTCTGCGAAATGTCCTCCACAAGGGTCATCGTGGCAGGCTTTCAATACATCATAAATTTGATCTTCGCCAATGCATCTCTAGATCTCTTGATCGAGTCCTATGTGAAACAGATAGACGCTTATCCAACTGTACCTAGTGCTTTGCTGAATAATTTTCCTTTTTTCTCTATGCGATAGGTGTGATGGTAATTTCCCTGCAACTAAGTAGTTGGCAATGTCTGCATACCAAGGTGAGTGAGCAGATACTGCAAATAAATACTCATCAGGAAAAGAATCATCTACTGGAATATTTTCATTAGTTTTTAACTGAGAAAGGAAATCAGCAACTACATTTTCTTTTCCTGGTCGATCTACAATTGTGATATCAAATTCTTGTAATAACAATAACCATCTGGTAACTCCAACATTTGTAACTGATTTGTTCATTAAGTATTTAATGGCCGAGTGGTCAGTATGCACAAAAGTAGTATAACCAGTAATGTAATGCCGAAACTTATTGATAGCATAAATAACTGCTAAAAATTCTTTCTCAGTAATTGTATAATTAAGTTCTGTGGGAGTCATGTTTTTACTAATAAAATAAATGGCATAGGGAAGATTGTTTTCTTCCTGTCCCAAGACAGCTCCAATGGAAGTGTCTGAGACATCAGAGGATATATGAAAGGGGAGTGCCCAATCAGGTCCTCTCAAAATGGGGGCTGTAGACAACTGATGTTTAAGTTCATCGAATGCTTTTTCACAATCATCAGTCCATTTTTCATTAGTAACACAAACAGAGGAGAAGCTATCTTAGAAAAATTCTTGATAAATCTTCTATAATACCCGGCATGTCCTAAGAAACTTCTCACATCAGTTTGGGTTTTTGGGATAGGGAGGGTCTGAATTACCTGTATTTTAGCTGGATCAACTTGAATTCCTAAAAATGAAACGAAGTGACCCAATACAATACCTTGATTCATCATCATATGGCATTTTTCAGTACTCAAGGCAAGGTGTGCTTCTATACATTGCTTAAGTACTTTTTCAAGGTTCTGTAGAGCATCCTCAAAGGTTGTGCCATAAGGAGTAAAGTTGTCCATAAATATTTCTAAGGAATCATTTATCATATCAAAAAAAATCCCTATCACCGCTCTTTGAAATTTTGTTGGGGCATTGCATAGCCCAAATGGAAGAACCCTATAGGCAAAGGTCCCCCATGGGCTAGTAAAAGTGGTTTTGTCCTAATCCTGGGGTGCAATCTTTATCTGATTATATCCGCTAAATCCATCCAAAAAGGAAAAAAAATTCTTACCTGCCAAGTTATCTAATACCTGATCAATGAATGGTAAAGGAAAATGGTCTTTCTGGGTGGCCTTATTTAGGGCTCTATAGTCCACACATACTCGCCATTTCCTATTTTTCTTGGGTACAATTACTAGTGGAGAAACCCATTCACTATCAGATATGGGGTATATAAATCCTGCATTCAACAATTTTTGAAGTTCTTCTTTTACAATTTCCCTTGAATTTGGATTCATTCGTCGTTGGGGTTGACAAACTGGGCAGGATCCTTCTTTAATATAAATGTGGTGGATGCATAGTTCAGGAGAAATCCCCTTCATTTATGTATAATCCCATGCGAATGCCTCTTTATTTTCACGGAGTAGCTTCACTAACTGTTGTTTTTTATCGTCTGTTAGATTAGGATTTATATTTAATGTTTTATCTGGCTCGATTTCTACTGTTATACTTTTAGAGGGACTGCCAGCTAATGTCTGAGGTAGATTTTCAGTTTCAAGGTTGTGCTGGGATTCAGATTCCAAGATTGCAGTGAAGTGATTATGTATTTCTGGACTGACCGAAGAAGGTTCAAAAATAAAGTTGTTGATTAATTCATCTTCGGTTGAGTCTTTGAAAGTTAAAGCTTGTCCGACAATTAAAATAGGTTGGGTTTCCTCATCCTCATAAACTAACCATACTGAATTGTCATTATTAATCATGGGTGTGGCATGAGGATAAAGAGTCAGCTGTTTGGTTTCCTACCCATTAGATATTGTCATTGATCCAGACCTACAGCTGATGAAAGCATCTGCTGTAGCCATTCAAGGTCTTCCTAGAATCAGTGGATGACCCCCCAACTTTGTTTTAGTTTGTAACACAACAAAGTTGGCTTGGTAATTCCAAGATTCTACGGAAATTACCAGGTCTTCAATGACTCCTTCGGGTTTAATTGTAAAGTGGTCAGCCAGCTCTAGGATGGTTGGGGTTTCCCTAATTAAATGTTTCAACTGCAGTAATTGTGTTGTTTCAAGTGTCATAATGTTTATTGCAGCACCCAAATCTACTAGAACTTTAGAGACAAAGGTTTACCAACCTAAACTATTACTGTAGGGTGACCAGGGTCACCATATTTCACAGGGGGGTCTTTTTCTGTCATCAAAGCAGTTAGTTCTCCCATCACATGAACTGTGAGGGGTTCCTTAGCTTTTCTTCCAGGCTTTTTAATACAGATATCCCTAACAGTTCTAGCATAAATAGGAACATCTCTTAGTGCTTGCAATAGCGGAATTTTGACATATAAATTATGCAGTTCTCCTAAAAGGTTAAAAGCAAGTGGCTCAAATTTTTTAGTAAGAGCCAGTCTTTCAGGGAAGGGTGGCTCTGCTATTTGCATAGTCTTATTAGAAGATGATTCAACCATTTCAGTATTGTTGTTAGATGACTTTTCTTTTCTAGTTTCCTCTTTTTCAGAGTCAGTAATGTCATCAATAATGGGTTCAACTATCCTCCCAGAACGTAAATGGATATCATTACATTGCATAGGGGAGACAGGTTGACTTTGAATATCAATTACCTGTAGAGCCTTATTATTGTTCGGGTTGGGGTTAGGTTGTACAGGCAGTTGGGGTCTGATTGACTGGTTATTTTGCAGAGCATTAGATGGTAAGGAAAGAGATTGTTGGTGTTGAAGAAATGGAATCTGTTGGGCTGTCCAGTTTGGGTTCCATTGATTGAAATAAGGTTGTTGAAGAGTTCGAGGATTCCACATAGTAGGGTCGATAAAAGGAGGATTTGGTTGTTGCATAGGTGGAAATTGCATTGGATTAAAGGGTGGGTATTGCATTTGATTCATGGGTGGGTAATTTGTTTGAAAAGGAGAGTGACTATTCCAACGACTAAATGCTATGTTAGAATTCATACCTTGTCTTTGTGGTTGCCATTGCCTCCTTTGTGTCATCAGGTACACTGCTTCAGCTTCTTCTTCAGTTGATTGCAGTGCTGCCTTTATTCCTGGCAAAGAAGGGCATTGTTGAGTCTCATGATCCTTTTCACAAATGGTACAAATTGGTACCCTATCCAATGGGCATTCCCTCAGTGGGTGCTTCCCTCTGCATTTGGAACAGAAAATAGCCAGAGCAGCTTCTGCTTCTTCCTGCTTCCTTTTAACCTGCAGAGCATCAATTTGTGAAGCAAAAGAGATTAACAATTCAGTTTTAAATTCTTCAAGCAAATTACCTATTTCGGCTCGTGTTGCTCCTCCACTTGCTGATTTCTGGAGTCTTGAGTATATACTGTCCCTGCTTTTAGATCTGCTTGCTACTCCTCTGGAACATCTCATGCAAAGGTTAATAATCTCATCAAATGGTTCTTTGGATATATCCCCTTTTTCCAAGCATATTTAGCATATCCAGGCAGTCATCTCGTACCCCTTTTAGCAGTATTGTCTTCAGAATATCCTTACTCATAGTTGGATGATCTGATCGTTGCAGATTATATTGCAGTCTCTCTACAAAGTCCTCCAGATTCTCGTCCTCTTTCTAGACCATTTTAAACAATTCTTCCTTCCTTTCTCTTGTTCGAAAATAATCCTGATATTTGGTCAGAAAAATTTCTTTCATCTGATCCCACGTAGTGATTACCTGAGCCCCTAAGCTCATAAACCATCTTAACGCGTTCCCTTTCAGTGTTGCTGGAAACATTTTTAATTTCTGAGAAGTAGTTACATAATCATAACTCCTACACAGTATATCAAATTCAAAGAGGAATTCATCAGGATCTTCAGAGGATAACCCATGAAAATTAGGTAATGCTGCAGGTGGAATATTCTTCATAGGGATTTCTCCTCTTGGGAGATCCCCAATAGGAAATTCCAGGGTGGAGAGCGAATTTTTCCCCCTTCCTTCTGCTCTGTTATCCTCCATTGGTATTTTCCCTGAATCGCTTGCCCTGTCTTAAGTATCTTTTGTTTCTTCAGGTTCTTCTACTTGTTCCTCAACCTGCTCTGGTGTTTCCAGCTTCCTTTCAGGTCCTAGTACTTCCTCCGTCTGGTGATCTGTTTGGGAGGAATATTGGATCTGAGGTCTTCGGGAACTTGTTCTCTGGGATGTCTCGGCCTTTGAAATGATCTCGTCAATGAAATTTTTTCTTCCTCCTCCTGTGCCCTTACCGCCTATGAATTTAGCTTTCTTGCATCCTCTCATGCACCTGTTATTCTAAAGGAAAATCATTAATGCCTTTAAAATGTTTTAGTCGCCTTCCCCGGAAACGGCGCCAAAATGTTGGCTGCTCAAATTGTTTATTGATTAAACAATCGAGTACCAAATTAAATTGTCAACCCAGGAAAGTCCTTTTGTTTCAAAGGTGACCTCGTACTATATGCACTTAATTCTAAAAGCATTAAAGGCTGTAGTATAAACAGATCTACTTCCTATCAAACCCTTACTCTGTGTTACAGCAGTTATAAGCTATTGTAGAGATGAAATGAAATTAATTAATGGTAACAAATATGCAGAAAGAAATAATGGTCGTTTGTAACAGAGGACCAGGACCTTGTCCTTAGAATAAGGATGTTCAGCACCTGCCTCTATGACTAGTTTGCCAATACACACTGAAAATCCTAATCACCGGTGACACACTTCTCACAGTGCCAATCGATCAAGGAAACAGAGTATCAGCAAGAAGGAAATATCGGAAGCAAGGCTAGAAATGTACAGAAATCACACACACACTTAACATAAAAGAAATGGGTGATTCTTTTGAAGAAGGTGGGTCCTGTCCCTCTCACAAGATTACCCTAAACACAGATGCTAAGTTAAAATGCTCAGAACAGTGCTTTATTCATCTGCCAAAATGTCCAATTACAATAAAGATTCAGACTTGCTCTGCACTACAATACTTCTGTTATAACTCCCTAGCTTTCAACTGTAGATGTCTCCTCTTTATAGAGGAGACATCTATTACAATAGATTTTCATTATTCATTCAGTTTGATCCTTCTGTATAAAAATAGGAAATCAATTCCTGTTACAACATGCTGTTACAACAGTGTATATCTTTGTCATCCTTCGCTTAGTTGGATCCTTCTGCTGTTGCAAAAGTGGTAGCCTTCGTTTATCTCCTTTGGGTCCTTGTACTATCCTTGGTTGTTCCACTGTTGTTATCGATTTGATAAATCTCAACTGCTCCCTTGAAGTTATCATGTTGTTCCTGGTGTTCCAGCGTCTGCGACTATGTTTTGTTGATCGTGCTATGTCAGCATCTGCCAAGTATAGTTCTACCAGCTTCAAACGGTTACTGCCCTACTCGACAATTGCTATTTCATCCTTTGCAAATTAAGACTTTACCCGCTTTAGTCAATTGTTGTTTCTGGTGTTACAGCAACTGCACAATTGTTGTTTCTGGTGTTGCAGCAACTGTGGATTATAATTCTGCGGACTTCGAACAGTTCCAACAATTGTTAATGACTTAGTCAACTTCCAAAGATTAATTATAAAGATAACATGAATATGTGTTGAATAATTAAACATATAGCAAATGAAGAGAGTTACTTCATACCTTGGAATGATGAGGTCAAAATGTTATCAAGGGTTTCAACTTATGGGCTAAAAAGAGGTAACATCATGACAAAATATAAGGTCAAAAGTAGACAATATGGAGTCCTAACACTTAGTTGACCAAGCGCCTATACAATGAGTTATGAGGTACTATTTATAGCAAAGCGTGGGGTGACCCTTGACATTCCCCTTTGTGGCAGTTCAACTACCCTCATGAATCTTCACCTATTCTATGACTATTACATCCAACTATTTACACTTGAATTACACTTGACATGACTCAACATTACAATGCACATGTAATCATGTGAGAGAACATGGCTTGAGCAAGACTTGCAAGACATCACTAACACTCAGTCCGTTGTAGTGAGACCAACTCTTTGACATGCTCATGATGGTGAAGCTGGTGAGATGATGCCAAGCTTGGTCATCCATGATGGTGTGCATGCACCTCATGGTGAGATCTTGTTGAAGCGAACTCTTGCTTCCATTGCAATCGGTGCATTGGTTCAACCCCTTCATCCAACTCGTCTCCTAACATGCGCATGGTCTTCTTGAGTGCAGTTGAACTGACAACACACTGATGCATAGTGTCCATGTTGATCTTCAAGTGTGTGCTAGTGTTCATGTGCATCCACTTGCCGAAGTACCTGTTTGGCTCCAGTTGGACTTGCTTCTTGTCTTCTCCTTGGTGAGTGTGTTCAATGGGTTGGATTTCACGTCTGCGCACAATGACATGCATGTTTTTGAATCTCTTGCATGTGATCAACCACATTGCTCACCGTGTATGCTCCCTGTTAGCTACTGGTATGGAACTTTAACTTATCCAGGTGTAGTTTCATCCGTGAGTGCATGTTGCACCCACTACTGTTCCTGATCCATCTACAAGTCATTCATTTGTCTATGTAGCTTCATGTTCTTCCTTAGTTGCTACTTTAGCACATGAAACTCCTTGTTTGTTACATCTTTTACCTTCGTACGATCTTCATGTCGCACCGTCACTCCATAGTCAGAGTCTACGAAATTTCTTTCATCATCAATGGACCTGCTTGAGCTTGCAACCTTGTTCCACCTATGTGTTGTTAATAAACCTCCTCTTGCAATCATTGCATTTGGTATGTTGTCTTCAACTATTGTTCATGATGTTGCTCACCATGATGTTGTTGCTTGATGTCCTTGTCTACGAACAACTTGATGTCTTTGTGAGTAGGTAATCTCATAGACACTTGATCGACTACATCCCCAAGTGTGTTCTAAAGGGTATCCTCATCTCTACTCTCCTAGAAACCATTGTACTTATACTACTGTGAGGTAGATGAACACCTAGGATACCTGGAGACATGGAAAAACTCATGGCAAGCAATATATTAGTTGAAAACAAAAATGAACATAAGAACTAACTTGCAACATACCTGAGTGCATGATCATGAAGGTTACACAATTTTGATGGCAGGTCAAGAGACCAGCTGCCAAGACTGCACAAGGCATAGTCTGGGCTGCTAGGAGACTAATTGACTACTGGAATTTGGCAATGCACAATCCAGTTTGGCTACTGACTACTAGGATTGCGCAATGCACAATTTCAGCTGGGAAGGACTATTGGCCTAGTGATCAAGGATCAGTATTTTAGCTAAAAAATGAAAGTGCTCAGAATTTCTTCAGACCTAAAGCAATGGATAGAGTTTGTCTCCAGATTTCCAATGCCACAAATGGTTTGAAAAAATGACATCGTATGCAAAAGTTAGAGCTTCTTCAAGTTTGGTAAAAAAAAAAAGCCCCGAGGGCTAGCGCCCACCCCATGTGACCAAGCGCCCGAACCAAGAGATAGGGGCCAACTATTAAGAGGGATTAGTGTGCCACTAATCAATTTATCATTTAATTAATCCATAATTAAGTTGGTGAATTTATGGCGAAGCCACTAAATCTAGAACCGCCACCAAACTTGGTGGACTTAATTGGCAGTTCTCCAGATTTAGAGGAGGTTTTCTAGGAAAAAATGTTTGAGCCATAACGTACTCAATTATCAACCAAATTTTGAAAATGAATAGTCATTTTTGGCTAATTAGAATGTCGAAAATTCATTTGAGCAAGTTTCAGAGGTAGAAGTGGTCATCTACAGGTGTTTTTGGTCACTTGAATATTTTTTAAGCCTAGGGCTACCAGGTGTTGGAGGCCATTCCCAGAGCATCTAGTAACCAAATTGAGTAAACAAATAGTCATTTCTGATAGATTTTAATATTTTAAACTTATTGGGATAGGTTCCAAAAGCATTGGATTTGTGTAAAAATAATTTGAGCACTATTGAAGCTAATACAAAGGCCCACACTATGAAGCTAGACCAAGGAGATGTAGCCCAGGACGGGTGAACTCCTTCAACAAAAATTTGTGTATTGAGCTCTATTATTTGTGATTGATGTCTTTTTATATGCTTTTGATCAGCCATTTATTTTCATGCTTTTAAGTTCATGCAAAACACTAAATTTCACCAACTTAGATGAATTAACAATCACATGCTCATGGATAAACTCTTTATGGATAAGCAAACCAATGCAAAGAAAATTTTATATCTAGAAATGATACTAGCATAGAATTAACTAGTAATCAATTTTAGATCAAGTTGGTATCAGAGCACAAGGTTGCTTGCTTTATTTTCTTTAAAGGTTTAATTGTTGCAAAATTGTGATGCTTACAAGGTTAAAGTTGCAGAGAAGAGAAGGGAAGCTACCAATAGCTAGTCCTGAGGTTAAGACAAGAAGGAAGAAGGCTAAGAAAGAATCATACTCACCCAAGTATCACTCAAGGTAGCACCCGAATCACCTCAAGTTCCATCTCCATCAGTTGAGATAGAAGAGGCACATATTACACAAGAGGTTGAAGTGATTGAAGATGTACAATCAGTACAAATTTCTGAGCCTGAATCCATAGCCATTATGTCTGGAGAAAGAGAGCATGAAGGTCCCTCTTCAGAAGGGGAATAATTCAAGAAATATTTCTATACTTTGGATGAGATGGTTAAAGTCCTCTATGAAGAGAGGAACACTAGAATGGTTGGAGAGAGTTATAAACCTCCACATGGAGAAGGAAGCTCAGAGAACAAAAAAGATGAAAATAAGGATTCCAAAGGGAATGGTTGGAAAGCCACCTCCATCTCCACCATCCTCATCAT
The DNA here is from genome assembly GCA_000404065.3 of Pinus taeda. Lineage (NCBI taxonomy): Eukaryota > Viridiplantae > Streptophyta > Pinopsida > Pinales > Pinaceae > Pinus > Pinus taeda. The sequence goes on from APFE030087714.1 coordinate 13,995, forward strand.
CTCCATCATCTCACACAACATCATCTTCCACTACCACCACTACCCATACTCATTCCAAAACCCCAAAAGGAAAAACTCCATTACTAAAATTCGACATCAAATTTGAACTTCCCTTGTACAATGGAGAAGTGAATGCAGAAAAGTTTGACATTTGGATTCGACAATTGGAGGTATACTATACAATTCAAAACCTTCAAGAAGACAACATAAAGATCCAGTTGGATTCACTGAGGCTAGAAGGAGCTACACTAGTTCGCTGGGAAGCAAGGACTCGAGAGGAAATGTGAATCCATGGTAAGATATCCATTTCTTGGGTTGAATTTGTTTCTACATTAAAAGATAGTTTTATCCTTTAGCCTATATGAAAAAAGTCATTGGAAAAACTTTAGGCAACTTAAAAGCCAAACAATCCAAGATTATACATAGCACTTTAGGAAAAAGGCTTTGTTATTAGGAATAAACTTAAATTCACAAGACACACTCTTGAAATATATTGGAGGTTTACATTCCTATTTGCAGCATACTATCCTTATGTTTAACCCAAGCAACTTAGATGAAGTATGTGTACAAGCCACGCATCTTGAGGCAAGGGGAAAACAAACATAGAGGAGAAAGGTGAAAGCGAGGGTAAGGGAAAAGAGAAGGGAGGAAAATGGAAGGGAAATAAGAATGCAAGTATTAAAAAAGAGAAGGAAAAACTCACATGCAAAAACTATTCAAATACTAGCTATGATGAAGACCATTGTTGGCAACTTCATCCAGAATTAAAACTAAATAGATTGAAAGCCAAAGAGAAGGGAAAAACTGTTGCTATAGCTGAAAAAGACTTAGGGTCAAATTCAAGAGATGAGACAAAAGTTATAGCTATGGGTTTGAAAGTTCAACATGTTGAAAGTACTAGTTCCTCAAATAGTCACAACAACACTCCAAATGAAGACAAAAGGGAAGAGTTGTTCATTGTCAGAGTAATCGCAAATCATACCAAGATTGATGCACTCTTTGATAGTGGATCACAAGAAAACCTGATTTCAAAAAACTTAGTTAAAGAGCTTAAACTTGAAATCGTACCACATCATAAACCATACCCTTTGGGTTGGATAGTTAAGGATGCCAATTTACAGGTTTCAAGGAAATGCATTTTTAGATTTTCTATTACTACAAACTTTGTTGATGAAGTAGAGTTAGACATGGTTCCACTTGACATTTCTGGAATTATCTTGGGAAGTCCATATTTGTATGACACGAAAGCGGTGTTTAATTGCTATGAGCACAAATATCATTTGCTTAAAGATGGGTTGAAGTATATTGTGAGAGCTCATTGCAAGAAATTGGACATTTCTTTAGTTAATGCAAGGAAAATGAAGACTCTAGTGAATGCAAGTCATAACTTGACGTTGTTGATGATCAAACAAAGAGATGTTTTGAATCATACTTTTCATAAAAATGCTTATATTTGTAATGAGTTATTTCAGAATGGTAACATGTTACCTTTGAAAGAAGGTGAAAAACATTTGTAGCAACCAACATTGGTGTTAAGCGGTGTTGAAAACAAGGTGCTAGTGCAAGAAGCTGCAAAGGTCAAAGAGAAGAGGACAAAGCAGCTTGGCAAAGAAGGCATGGGTTTAACAAATGTTCATTGCTGGTGTCCAAAAGGCACATTACAATGACGAAGAAACTTGGGCAAGAGTCAACTCAAGTACAAGGCAAAAGCAACTAAAAATCGCCATAAAGACAAAGTGCAAGGTGAGAAAGATTCCAAGTTTCCTTTGATTTTTTACCAAGGTAGGAACAAGATGTTTTCTGAAAAAATTAGATTGTTGTTCTACAAATTCAGAAATATTGCAGCATGACGGTGTCAAAGACAACGATAGATGGTCGTCGAAATCAAGGAAAATTTTGACTTTTTATGAAAAGCTCTAAATGATGAAATTAGGAAAATTTCAATGGATAAAGACTGGAAGGATGAGGGAACAGTCCCCTCATCAACATAATCAATGATCAAGGGAGATTTTGGGGTCCAAAAGGCTTCTAATGGGGAGGAATGATCAAGGATCAGTATTTTAGCTAAAAACTGAAAGTGCACATAATTGCTTTAGACCTAAAGAAATAGATAGAGTTCGTCTCCAAATTTCCAACGCCACAAATGGTTCGAAAAAATGACATCGTATGCAAAAGTTATAGCTTCTGGAAGTTTGGTAAAACAAAATAAGCCCCTAGGGCCAGCGCCCAAACCAGGAGCTAGGGGCCAACTGTTAAGCAGGATTAGTGTGCCACTAATAAGTTTATCATTTAATTAATCTGTAATTAAGTTGGTAGAATTTATGGTAGAGCCAATAAATCTAGAACCACCACCAAACTTGGCGGACTTAACTGGCAGTTCTCCAGATTTAGAGGAGTTTTTCTAGGAAATAAATGTTTGAGCCATAAATTACTCAATTACCAACCAAATTTCAGAAATGAATAGTCATGCTTGGCTAATTGGAAGGTTGGAAATTCATTTGAGCAGGTTCTCGAGGCAGAAGAGGTCAGCTATAGGCGTTTTTGGTCACTTGAAGATTTTTGAAGCCTAGGGCCACCAAGTGTTGGAGGCCATTCCCAGAGCAGCTAGTAACCAAATTGAGTAAAAAAATAGTCATTTCTGATAGATTTGAATATTTTAAACTCATTAGAATAGGTTCCAAGAGCATTGGATTCAAGTAACAACAATTTGAGCACTATTGGAGCTAGTACAAAGGCCCACACTATGAAGCTGGACCAAGGAGATGTAGCCTAGGAGGGGTGAACTCCATCAAAAAAAATTGTGTATTGAGCTCTGTTATTTGTGCTTGATGTGTTTTTATATGTTGTTATTCATCCATTTAAATTCATACTTTTAAGTTCATACAAAACACTAAATTTCACCAAGTTAGATGAATTTACAATCACATGCTCATGGATAAACTCTTTATGGATAAGCAAACCAATACAAAGAAAATTTTATATCTGGAAATGGTACTAGCACAACATTAACTAGCAATCAATTTTATATCACCTAGGGACATATTTGCACAATTTCTTGGGTCAAGCAACCATTGTCGCAAAATAGTCATGGAGGCCAGTGTTGGGCAGGAATGCACAAATTTGAAAAGGAAGGTGAGCCTTCCTTTCCTAGATTACACAATGTAGCCTTGGTGAAGACAAATCCTAGGCCAAGGTTGGCCCGACTCGCCGACAGGAAAATGAAAGAAAGTAAGTCAGTGAATGCATGGTGACACTAACTGATAACATAAGTGATTAATAGTGCGTGCAAAACATGAATGAAAGATTTAGCAAACAAATCAACATGCAGGTGGGTGAGGCAATTCGCCGGTTGGGCGAACGTCCATGAAAAATAGTTTCATGCATGCGACAACAGTGAGATAGCAACGAAAACTAAAACAGAGCTAGGACAGGCTAGTATATATGTACAAGATAATAGGTGTTCAAAGAAATCAAGCAAAGAATACTCCCATAAGTGAAAACACAAAAAGTGACAGAAATGTAGCACAAGGCATGGGAAGCGGGCTTACCCCAAAACATCTGAGTTGAACATGTCGACTACTCCTAGATGTGATGTGGCATGTCAGAGCTACAAGGTTGATGTGAGGAATGAACTTTGTAGCATCTAGTTGATGAGTTTTGATAACATCAAGGTTGTGACGTGCATGCCACGAATCTAGGGGAAGTGACACTTGGTGGGAGGTTTCTAAATTTCTCCTTGCATGTACCCTCCAACTGCTAAACATAGATCCCTAAAACAAGGGATTTATTTTCATGTCACCTTGGGAGAAGCATCCCATGCATGAAAGTCTATTTTTCTCAGTCCCGGAGGGAACTGGTCAACTCATTTGCACAAGCAAGAGACTCCTCGACTGCTGGAGAAAAATGCACATTTCTGGCTGGGAGTTGGGGTGGTTTCCCAGGAGATTTGTGCACTTTCTGGGTAGAGTAGCTAACTGCTATGCAGATTTATGCAAATCCTGGGCTGAATAGCTTGCTGCTAGGAAAATTTGTGCAAATCCTACTTGGAGGGTTGGCTGGCAGGATTGCGCAATCCTGGTGCTCAGCAAGCTATCAGAGAGGATTGCACAATTCCTAGAGGGAATGTTGGTTCCCCTCCAGAAATGCATAATTTTGAAGGGGAAGTTGCTCATCCTATAGCTGGACCAAGTCTGGGTGAGTAGCTAGTGAGGGGGATGGATCAACTGTGATCAACAGGATGCCTTTTTGTGAGGAAGACACTTGAATCTTGAGTACTTGATGAAGCAAGACAAAGTGCTATGTAAGGTTGGTGGGTAGGCTCCAAAATAGGCTAACACAAAATTTTGGAGGGTGGTTGTAGCCACTACAACAAATTCTAACCATATAGACCATGAAAAGAAGAAATCAACATATAGGTCATGCAAATATAAACTTGTGCAAATATTCTAATGCACATCCTATTTGACAACTGTCACCAAGGAAATATCCACTACATAAATGTGACATCTACCTCCTCATCATGACAACATTTTCTTAAGAGGAAAATATGCATGATAATACCATCCATCTCTTGAGCATGCATCTATGCTTCCATGATTTTTTTCAAAGTTTCAACAAACTGTTGCAATCAACAAATTCAAACAATATAAAAAATAAGAAAAATTCAAACCTCAATATACTTTTATCCAACTATGGTTGCATTATTAGTGATTTGCTTCCAAATTTAGAATTTTTCCATATCATCCCCCTAGGACCATACCAGTCTCATATATTGATGGGAGTCACTTGTTGCTCCTTTTTCTTCCAGATTTTGTTGGTTTAATTCTTGACATTCACTTTGTTGTTTGATCTTTTGTTTGGTTTGTTTTGAGTAGTCTTTTACATTTGAGTGAGTCCCTTGTAACATGTAGCCATAAAATAAATTGTTATACCTTACCATGGATGATTGTTATACTACTTCTTCTATTGCATGCTTCTACATTTTGAAGAAATATGTCCATGCTTTTGAAAAATGAAGCATCTTATTGATCTTGAGGGAGTGGATGATCTATCTAGCAAAAAAAATTCCTTCCTTGACTTCTGGTTTTTCTTATGTGCTTTGTTGACTTAGGGTTCCTGACCCAGGTTCGGAGTTAGTTCTGCCAACCAACAATACCCTACACTATTGGCCCTTTCAGCAACAACCCATGTAGCATAGGTTGTAGTCTCACTCGAAGCAGTATGGGGCGATGCAAGAATCAAGTTTCTACATCCAAAGACTAGTGTGACGTCTTCCATCACCTTTGATCTGCCTTTGCACATATCGATAAAATCTTAGGGCATGTTACTGCAACTCTGTTAAAATAGCCTTCAAACCTTCGTGAAGGTCTACGATTAGTCCTTACAGACCTTGAACAATCGATTTACCTACCTACGCCCATATAAAGCAATCCTAAATTGATGTTCACGCAGATCTACTTAAGTCATTAATAAACATAAGAGGAATCACCAGAGTCTTCGCAAAAGTACTTAGACATGCACTGGGTACATTATTAAGACTTATTCAAGAGAATCTCATAGCATTCAATCAATATTTCATAAAATAAGTCATTCATCAACAAAATATAACATAAATACTCAATAATTATTCAGAAACTTATCTTTATTGATCTCAATTCACAGATTATAGACTCAAAACTACCCTGCACACATAGCTGCAACGGTCTGCGCACTCAGCTGGGGACTTGACCTAGGCCTCTGCGCACTTAGATGTGGAGCCTTTCTTTCTCTACCTAAGCGTAGGAAGAAGAGCCTTCCTACCTTAGCTCCCGCCCAAGACTCTTCAATAAACCCAATTCTCTATCTTAATTCCATCTAGTTACTTCTTCCTTTCGCTAAGACTAACTATTTATAGACTTTTTTCATTCAATTCCATGGTTTGCGGACCATGGGTCAATCTAAAAATCCTATCAAAATTTTACTTAAAATAGGGGGCTAAGCCCCTTTGACTCCTAATCATCTAGCACTCTGCATCCACAAATCACGAAGACTTTACACCATTTACAAAATTGTACCAAAATTTGGCTTATCTAACCCTAAACTAACCTAGGGGGCCCTATCCCAATAGGCCCCCAACACAAAGATCATGACTCACCCTTGAGTCACTTTTCTTGCGCCGCAATCTTACTGCGAAGATCTCCCATCTCCACCTGGATCACTGCAACTTCAATAACACTCTATAATGCTAATTTTCGATCGTCCTTGACTAATTTGTTAATGGTTGGCCCTTCTACTACCAGCTTCATTGTCTTCTACATCTTTTGCAGTCCCTTATGCTTATTGTGAATGGAGATCGTGATTTGATAAGCCTCATCCAACCAAGGCTGCAACCTGGCCTTCAGCAAGGCCTCTTTCTTCTACACTTCCTCTACATGTGTAGTAGTTTCTTTCCTTCTTGTAATTTTGGAAGGTGTTGTGCTGGTGCTAAGTTGTGCGCAGTCACCCTGACCTCATCATATAGGCATTGCATATCCCTTACCTCTGTGTTCAATGTTTGAATGTTCGAATCCTCCTGCATATTGGTCAATAAATCCATAGCTTGATCAAACAGTGTTGTCCAGTCAGTGACGGTGGTATCCAAGGTAGCCACGCCCTCCTTAATTACGATTCTATGCTTCTCCCATACCTCAGGTAGAGTTAGGGGCTGCAACTTCAATGGAAACTCTACAATCTTCATGTTGAACTCGAAAGTTACTCGTCCAATGTCTATTATAGCCTCACACACACCAGAGGCTAATTTTCAGATTTTGGCTTCAAGCTATGCATACTTCGGGATATGAATTCAGGCACTGTCTTACAAGCCTCCGCTACTTTTGACTCCAGACTTGAACTACGCACTTGTAGTGCCTCATTTTACTTCAGAGCCTGTGTCTTCTTAATGAATAGTTCTTGATTGTTGTCTTTGAACTCACTGACAGTAGTGAGTGCTCATTGTTCTCTGATCCTGAGCTCTTCCACAACCCCCTGATGTAGCTCATGTAGAGACTCAAGTGATAGCGCAACATGGTTCGGTCCCATGTTTTTTACTGTGTTAAGCATCGCATGTTGCTCATCCATTTTTGCACAGACTGAACCTTCAGGCAAAGGGAAGACTCTGACGTCCTGCGACTAGTCCATTTATGTGATTCTACTCTTTCCCCATGTCAGACTAGATTGCGTACTACTTGCCTTCTTAACATCTACCTAAATTCTATTTTCTTGGAGCTACAACTCACGTAGATCCTTCTGGATGCCCTCAAGAGTCTACGTGTATCATTGCTAAAACTATTGTAGCACTTTTGTTGTGGTGTCCCGAATTTTACCACCGATCTAATCAAGATAATCATCTATTAATACCATGGGATCAACCCATGTTTTATCATATTTCTAATTTTTTCGTGTTCCACCCTTCTACTTCATGCCACGTCTTTCCAAAATAAATGAGGTGCTCTACCCCTCATCGCCACTTTCGCCTTGGCCCGAAAGCTCTTCTTCCTCTGTCTCTGGTGAAGGTGACTTATCACCTTTCTATGACTCATGTTGTTCTTTTTCCGCATGTTCCTTAGCAACGTGTTCTTGCTCTATGCGAGCCTTTTCTGCAGCTTCCTTCTTTTTCTGTTCTTCTAGGTTACGCGCAGCCTCCTTTCGCAGCATAAATTTCTACGCCCATACTTGTTCCAAAATTTAACTTTGACAAGGTGCACAAATATGTAGGCCACAACCCTACAATCTCCTGTACTTCCGTTTTTTACACCAAATAGGGAAACTGGTGCCATTTCTGCTCTAGATCCTTCTGTGCTTGGATATAGACTCTGTGGAAGTCATCTTTGAATGTTGCGTATGCAAACAACTGCATAAAAAAGGTTGGGAACAACCTTGGATGTTGACTAAGCACCATATGCATATCCATTTCCATAAAAGTCCAAATATCTTTGTTTCTGCAATCCACACAACATCATTTGTAGACCATAAAGAGGAAAATTGTGTTGCCTCTAACAGTCCTTCAGCAATCTCCATGCAACATACACAATTGATAGTAGCAGCCAAGCATATTGGAACGGCTTGGTTTCTTCCTGGGATTCTAGTCAGTTCGCTAGGAAATACTAACAAAGGTATTTGGCCCAATTAACTTATACGCATTTCATGCATTGCGCATCCAGTGAAACTACAGGCACCGGAACTTCGTACACACGACATTTTCTCATAACTGTTCCTGCTAAAATCTGGGTAGAAACTTGAGTTGCATGGTCTATAATAGAGAGAATGGAATACCCTCACGACTTCTTAAGGAGCCGTAATCCTTCTTCATCTTGTCTGCAAGCTCTTTCTCCCCAATCTTCCCTCCAAACTCCTTGGCAGGGTTCGCGCCTTTATAAGGCAGCCATGTGATTTTGTGAATGAACATGTCCGTGATAGGGATAGGCTCTCCTAGCCATAACCACCCATCATGCACCAACGTGAGGAGCTGGTTCACACATATTGTCTTAATGGGGATGCGGTGATAATGTGGCACTAACAACAGATTGAGCAACCATGATTGCTCAACACTGTGGGCCCATTCCATCGGCTCCAATGCTGTAACACCCGTTTCTTCGTAACAGACCTTTCTCATATATTTATCCATTGCCAAATGCGGAAACTTAGTGTGGTCCGTGAAGTCCCAATCCTCCATCTTTAACAATGGGATAAGTGCGAGTCGAGGACCTTCAAAAGGGACCTGCTCAGGTAATAGGGGCATGGATACTATAAACTTCCAAGTATCAGGGCCCTTGGTTACCTTTGCTTTTCCCTTCTGGGGATGGATATACTTTAGCAGCGTCATCATGGGTTCCACCCCTTTAGCATCAATATCCTCCATTCCGTGGAATTCTTCCTCCTCTAATTTCACTGCTCTTTCTGGTTGCTTATCTTTCTTTTGCTTTGCTTGTGTTTCGGTATGCATCCTCGGTGACACATGCATTGACATCGACTTCTTCTAATTTTCCTTCATTGTTGGATGATTCTCTTTTATCGCAGGTTGTTTGTCTTTCCTCCTAGTATATTTTGGCCTAGGTGACCTTAGCATTGTGGGCACTGCAGGCACAACCTCTACACTCGACACTCGTAGTCTTGGTGGATAGAACATAGCTTCTCCTAAACTCAGAGCTTCGGCGGGGTTAGTAGCAATCATTCTCTTGATAAATAATTTGCGGGCTACGAGAGAAACATTTGCTCCTGACAAGAATTCTTCCCAGAACGCTCAACTCATATGCGACAGGCAACAAAGTTCACCAATAAGTCTTAGAGTGCAAAGTGTTCTTTGTCGGACCAACACGTGTAATTTAGAGGGGCTTTTGAATTCAAATCCGATTGTTCCCCCCAAAATCTGATAATAAATGTTTTTTTGCAATAGATATTTAAATATTTTCACCTTAATTGTCCACCCCACTCCACTTAACTGCCTTTTGGCCATCAAGTCATGAAAATTAACTCCAATGGTCATTTTTCTGTTGGGCTGCATGGTACCTTCCCTTTTGGCATAGCCTCCTAAGCACAACTTCACTGGTAGCATCTTCATCACTCTCCACGTAGCCTACTTGCTTCATTGTGAGCCGGGTAGTGCAACTTATAGTCCCACACTCCCTTCCAACTGCTTCGAGCACTAAGACTATCCTACTACCATATACATTGGGCGATCCCTTGTATACAACTTCAATCTTCTCCCATTCCCTCTTCCTGGGAAGGGTTCCCCATTCAGCTTCGCAAGCTGAACTATGCCTCCATCTGTAATTTCTTTGACAATATATGGTCCTAATCAATGCATTTCGAATTTACATGAAATTTAGTGATAAACTATCATATAACAGGACAATATCATTTACCTTAGATGTGTGAATCTTGATATGGTGATCATGCCATGATTTTTCACGTTCCTTCTGTACTTGTTGATGGAATCCTGCCAAAAGTGATCTTCTTCGAGATCCATCAGCTGCACGAGGCATTCCTCCAAGTCTTTGTGATCCGCCATGTCTGTCAAAGATGCTATGCGTAGACTAGGCACAATTTATCCCATCAGCATTACAACATTGACCCCATATACTAATCTGAATGGTGTTTTCCCTGTCAACTTTTTACAAGTAGTCCTATAATCCTAGAGTATTGGAGGTACTTGCACATCCTAGTCATTTCACTACACATTGTAGATCTTTGTCAGTGCGTTCTCCAAACTTTTGTTAAAGGATTCAATAGTTCCTTTTGCCTACAGGTGATATGGTGTACTCTTCTGATGGTAGACATGGAACTCCTCAATCAACGCATTGATCATTTCGTTCAAAAAGTGCATATCCCTGTCACTCATCAATACTTTTGAGAATCCAAATCTAGTTAAGACATACTCAAACAAGAATTTTGTTGTTGTAGCCCCTATACAATCCTTAACTGGTTGTGCTTACACCCATCTAGTTAAATATTTCGTCGCAGTGATAATATAGAGCACACCCAATTTCTTTCTAGGTGGCTGAATTGGCCCAACAAAATCAATCACCCACTTCTCAAATGCTTGTAAGGACACCTTAGGATGTAGTGGTAACTCATCCCTTCACGATGGTTTGCCAATTCTTTGACATTTATTTCATGCCTTACAGTATGCCTTGGAATCCTTATGCAATGTTGGCCACCATAGACTTGCACACAAAATCTTCTATGAAGTTTCCTTGCGTGCATAATGGCCTCCCGCAACTCCCCCATGAGCTTCAACGAGAATGTTGTACTGCTCAACGTCCGGCACATATCTTCACAATATTTCATCTGCACCCATTTTATACAAATGTCCCACAATAATAGAAAAATTGGTCAAGCATACTACTAATTCCTTCCTCTGCTGACTTGTATATCCTTCCAGTGCCATCCCCATAGTCAAGAAGTGAATAATCTCTACAAATGGTCATCTGCTATGCGCACCACAAAGAGCTGTGCATCTAGAACTCTTGCTCCAAATTATGAGGTTCTTCTCTTGTTTTGACTTGCGAGAGATGTTCAAGTCAACATTTAACCTCCCCAACTTCACAATGACTTCAAATTCATTCTCCTAAAATAATAGCAACCATATGCAAATCTTCCACCCCCAACACAGGCTTGTTGACCAGGTATTTCAAGGCAGAATGATCTATGTACATATTGAAATGTCCTCCTAACAAATAATTCCTGAATTTTTGCAGTGCATACACCATGATCAACCCTTCGCGCTTGGTCATTGAATAATTTTCCTCGGCCTTTGATAACTTCCTACTTGCGAAGGCTATAGGATGGTCCATTTCTCCTTCACTAGCTTGTGTTAACACTACACCCAACACAACACAAGAGGCATCCACATGTACATGAAACTCCTTTTTCTAATTGGGAAATAGTAAGAGTGGCGCAGGGACCATGTTTTCCTTCAACGTACCTAAGCTGTGTTGACATTATTCATCCCAACAGAATGTTGCATCCTTTTTTAGTAGTTTCTCCATGGACGTGGTAATTTGAGCATAGGCTTTGATAAATTTTCTATAGTATCCCATATGTCCTAGTGTTGTGCACATCTTTTTAACATTCCTAGGGTCCTCCAAGTTAACAATTACCGCAATATTTGCAGGGTCCACCATCAATACTTGCTTGCACACAACATGACCCAGCAAGATCCCAAAAGGAAAAAAAATATACATTTTTTTCAAATTCAATGCAATCTAGTATCTGTAACATGTATCCAACATGAGGCACATACTTGCTACATGGCACTTCACTAATCCAAACATCGTCCAGTCATCAAAGTATACCTCCAGAAACTTTTGAATGAACTCCTTGAACGCTGCTATGACTGCGTGGGAAAATATGGTAGGTGGATTCTTTAGTCCAAATGGCATTACGATGTGCTGGAAACAACCCCACTCCATTGCAAAGGTAATTTTGCTTCTATCCTCTGGCGCGATATTGATTTTATGATACCCTAAAAACCTGTCAATAAAGTAATAGGCCTTCTACCCTCCAACACTGTCTAGTACTTTGTCTATGAACGACGTCGAAAATGGATCATGGATACATGCATCGTTAAGCTTCCACAGATCTATGTCGATCCTTATTTCACCCTTTTGTTTATTTTCTTGAACCACCATCGAGCTCACCCAATCAGATTCTTTAACATGTTTAATGATGCCTTCCTCCAACATCTTATCCAGCTCCTGATGAACCTTTTCCTTATACTTAGGATTAAGGTGATAAGGCCTTTATTTAATAGGCTTTGCATCCAAATTCAGTGTGATATTCATAATGCCCAAATCACTGATTATTCCCTTTAGATCTGAAAACTTAGTTGGAAATATATCCTGGTATTCACAGAGTAATTCAACAACTTTATCTACTGTAGCATCGTCCCAATAATATCCAATTTTCACAAACTTTGGTTCTTCCTCAGTGCCAATGTTTACTTGCTTTGTTTTCAAAGGCACAAAGATGTCTATGTTTTCTATTTATGGTCCCTTGACTTCACGATGTTCTTCCTCCTCCGAAATATTGATGTTCCTGTGGTCTTCTTCTTCCTCTTCAGCAGTCACATTATAACATTCTAGTGTGTGGTGCAACTAGTTGTTCCAGTCTGGTTGGGTCCATTCCATAGGTTCCTTCGGTGTTTTGAAGATAACTGCTTAATTTATTGTAGTGCTTCATCGATGCTTGCAAACCCATGCTCAAAACTGAAAGTCAATAAGAACCCTTCCTTCAATACATCCCATTCCATGGTGCCATGGTGGAGCTCCATTTCAAGATACCAGTTCATGGGAATTGTATCCAAGGTATGAAAAAATATGTGTACCCATTCTAGTTGTGGTTCTATTCCCCATGCTTTATTCCACTTCACTAGGTGGTCGCGTGGATCGTCCCTTCCATTAAACTTCTCAATCATTCTAGTGTTAGTACACCCAAACCATAGCTTCAACATTATTCTATAATCTCTCCATCCAGAAAAATATCCTTGTGTGTACCCCACCATCATGTAGGCGTAGCACAAAGTGCCAACTCTAATGCTTGGAAGTGATGGTCCTTAGGGACCTCATGCTCAAATTCCTCAAAAAACAAATCTACGTAAGTTAAACCATCATAATAAGGTAATTTTCTTACCTCTGACGAAACACAGTGCAATGACTTCATCATCATATTGCATTGCAATGTAGAAACTTCATGCAAGCAATTATGCCAATGTTCTAATTCCTCATCTAAATCAGAGGTGCAGGAACTCTCCTAGTCCCATGCAATCCACCCATCTACTGTTAAATTGATCCAATCTTGATCTCGTGCTCTTATTTTGTAAATTTGGTCCAACTCATCATCACTTTCCTCAGTATCGTGGACTAGTTCAGTATAGCGTGCCCCTTTTGCTAGAGCCAATGGCACTATAACTCGAAGCAAATTTGTTTCAAACGACATTGTCCTCTTCTTCAGATTAATGACCCCATTCATATCAATAGCCTAGTCAATTCCTAGGAGTGTGGGGTAGGGATTGCTGTCATCGACAATTTCTATGACTTCAAATTTTGTCACCACGCTCGCACCTTCAATATAAATTGTTACTCCATATAACTGTCACATGGGGATGATTCTCTACTAGTTCACCATCCTAAGCTAAATCGGAGACCACTACAACACAAGTCTCCCCATCCTTTCCCATGTCTATTTCAGTAATACATTCACATTAGACCCTAGACCCAAAATGACCTGGTCCATCTCATAATCACCTATCTGTGATGTCAACCTCATCTCTTTGCCTATTCGTGCCTTATGCTTGCCAATGTTTCTAACCATGTCGTGTTCACCAGGGGCCTTTTCCTTGTTGGCACATTTATTTATTAGTTCTTGCAGGCCTTCAATACCCTTGCTATTGCATAGCAGTTTCATGTAGGTCTCCAAAAATTTAGTGAGTACAAAAGGATCAACATCAACAGGCACATTGAGTTCTTATATCTTGCCCTAGCTTCCTAAAGTGGAGGCCTCAGCGAAGCTCTTCTTGGCTTCCATAAATGTTTCCTTAACACGATCTAAATCATATATTTCTTCTTTCTCTAGCACTTTGCGAACCAATCCCTCTTCTTCAGGTTGTTTACCTTTATCACTACCAATCATCATTCCACTTCTTAGCACAATATTAATTCTTTGATCTTCCTCGTGGGGCTCAACCCTCATCATCTATAAATTCTGCATAGGCTGTTAAGGTTGTGTTTTCTACTCTTGCATTTTATCTATTAGCACCAGGTATTCTTCTATATTATGGTCAAATTGTATGTAGTATTGACATGATGAGTGTGTAGGATTATGGTAGTCTCACGCATAGTACCTCAGATGTACGCAATTGTAGCAGATAATCTGAGCGTGACCTCTACGAGGTCCTCCTCCTCCTCAGTCCCATCCTCAACCGTGATAACCTCTGCATGCTCCTCTTGCACCTTGATCTGGAGGCCGAGTTTTTGTTTGCGTATGGTACGTATGGGTTATTTCCATCATCATTTCATAGCGATGACAGTGGCGCTCATCGTGGCCCACAAATTTGTAAAAATTACAGAACAACTGCTGGGGTGTCTTAGATATTCAAATGCTTCTCTAGGAAGAGGTTTGCTAAATATATCAAAAATCTAATCTTTGGAGAGAATATACTCTAATTTAACCTTTTTTCAAGCACATGTTCCCATAGAAAGTGGTACTTAATGGGTATGTGCTTGGTATTTGTTGGGTGCGGGATCCCCCAAGGGAAGTTTTGGGGCTTAAAGCCCATTTGACTAAATCTGATGTAAAGACTTCGCGTTTTGTGGGCGCAGAGCGTGATCTTGTAAATGAGTCATAGGGTTGTCTGCCCTCATTTTTGTAATGTAATGTTGGCTTTAGAGATCTGCCCATGGTTCGCGGACCATGGGATTGTATAAATAGAGTGAGGCTCTAAGTTGTAAAAGAAAAGAAAAGGAAGTCATGAATGAAGGATGAAACAACTCCCAACTTTTGTCTGAGATATTCAAATGATTCTCTAGGAAAAGGTTTGCTAAAAATATCAAAAATCTGATCTTTGGAGAGAATATACTCTAATTATTCGGCGACAGAGCGTGTAGGTTTGGCAATGGTGTATGCGCTCCAGAAATTCAGACACTACTTGCTAGGCAGACACTTTAAGATGTATACAAACCAATCTGCATTAAAGTACCTGGTCAACAAGCCTGTGTTGGGGGGAAAAATATGCAGATGGCCGCTGTTGTTTCAAGAATATGATTTCGAAGTCATTGTGAAGCCAGGGTGATTGATTGTAGGACCGAATCATCTGTCGCACATTGAAACAGGTGAGGAGCCAACTAATTTGGAGGAAATACTGCCTGACGCATAGGTATTTGTGGTACACGTAGAAGATAACCATTTTGTAGACATCATACAGTTTTTTACTATGGGAACAGCTCTAGAAGGGTACACTAGCCAACAAAAGAAGGGATTGGTGGTGCGCGCGGTGGATTTTTATGTTATTGCAAGTCACTTGCATAAGATGGGAGCAGATGAGATATTGTTACATTATGTGGCTAAGTTTGAACAAAGCATCATCCTAGCCGAAGCTCATGGAGGGGCTACGGGAGGCCATTATGCTGGAAAAGCAACATCGCAAAATATTTTACATGCTCAGTTGTGGTGGCCAATAGGGCATAAGGATTCCAAGGCATATTGTAGGGCATGTGTTGCATGTCAGCGGATAGGTAGGCCATCACAGAGGGTTGAGCTGCCTCTGAATCCACAAGTATCTTTGCAGCCATTTGAAAAATGGGCAATTGATTTTGTAGGATCGATTTATCCTCCAAGAAGGAAGACTGGTGCACGGTATATCGTCACCACGACTGAGTATTTAACCAGATGGATGGAGGAACAAACTGTAAAGGACTATATAGGGGCAACAACAATGAAGTTACTATTTTAATATGTGTTTACTAGGTTTGGTTTCCTGAAGATTTTGATGAGCGATCGCAGTACGCATTTCCTTAATGAAATGATCAGCACGCTCATGGAGGAATTCCAAGTTTATCATCAAAAGAGTACGCCGTATCATCCTCGTGGTAATGGGATAGTCGAAGAATTTAATAAGATATTGGATAATGTGCTAACAAAGGTTTGCAATGCGTAGAGGAATGATTGGGACATGCGCGTACCAGTGGTGTTATGGGTTTATAGAACTACTTGTAAAAAGCTGACTGGATAGACACCTTTCTGACTGGTCTATGGTGTAGAAGTTGTGATGCTGATGGAATACATTGTGCCTAGTCTACGGATAGCATTGTTCATAAGAATGGCAGACCATAGAGCCTTAGAAGAAAGGCTCGCGCAACTGACAGAGCTAGAGGAAGATAGATTCTTGGTTGGATTCCATCAACAAGTTCAGAAGGAGCGCAAAAAGGCGTGGCACGATCAGCACATCAAACTGCAAGCCTTTAAGGTAAACAATTTAGTTTTATTATATGATAGCAAGTTTGATAAATTTCCAGGAAATTTTCAGATGCAATGGCTGGGGCCATATGTGATCAAGGAGATTACCAATGGTGGAGAAGTTTAGTTTTTGAAATTGAATGGAGATCTATTTCTCAGGAAGGTAAATGGCAGCCGATTGAAGCCATACATCGGGGATCCAGCCAGATAACTATATGATGGTAGCATAGTCTTAGTGCTCTAGGGACCTACAAGGAGGCACGAGACTATAAACTACACTTCCCAGTTTGTAGAGTTGCGCAAGGAGGAGCCTGCGCAGGATAGCCAGGTGTCACAGTATCAACAAACACATGAAGGGAGCTACACTATAGGACAAGAGACCATGCAACATAGCCAAAACATGACTATTACCATCACTGTTCATGATTTGAAAGTGAGAAAATGGCTAAGAGGAGCGGGGGGGCGACATTTAAGAATGAGATATTTGAAAATCTGCCACCAATCTAGCATTTATGAGTCGATTTTGGGGGGAACGACCAAATTTGAATTCAAACTTTCCTATAAATTACAAATGGCCGCCCAATAAGAGACATGTTTCATTCTGAGAGTTTATGTGTTGCGTTGTCTGGTGTGCATGAACAGTGCATTCTTTGAGGACTTGGTCGCTAATTCTGTGTTTGACAGGTTACTTGAGGAAACCCAACAGCTTATTAACAAAGTCATGTTTGAACCTATGGAAACTACAAGTGCTGGAGGGTCTATTGCCTCTGAGGGAGCTGCCCCTGAGGTCTTAAGGATGGAGGTGCCCGCAACAATGCAAAAATCCCCGAGTTCACCTAGGCCGATAGGAGAGGTTCCCAAGCCAAAGAAGGATACATAGAAGAAGACGATGCTAGTATGCGAGTCACAAGGGAAACATCAAAGAAAAGAAAATCCAACCACATAGGAAAAGGGAAATGTGGTTGACCTAGAGGGTGATGAGGGTGCAGAGGACATTGATATTGAGGGGGTAGACCCTATTTCAAAGCTGCTAGAATACATCCCTCGCGCCAAGGCAAGGTGAAGGTACCAAAGGACCCAGATGAGGGAAAGTTTCTCCTTCATACACCCCTACTACCAAAAAATATCACGTTTGAAGGTCCACGCTTGGTGTGCATCCCACATCTAAAGCTTGACAATTGGGACTTGGGGGACACTGAGCGGTTCCCCCACCTTGCTACTGATAATTTCATACAACGAGTATTCTACGAGTCTGGTGCCACCGCACTGGAGTTGGTGAAGTGGATTCGTGTGGTGGAAAAGATAGGATTATTGAATCTGTTATGGGTGCTACATTACCACCACGCTCCCATAAATTTGATTGTTATCAAACAATTTTTGTGCTTGGTGCACAACGGGTGGCTGTGGATGGAGGAGCCGATCCCTATAACTGACATACTGATCCATAGTATCACCTTACTACCACATTCAAGACTAAATCCATCCAAGGCATTTGGAGGAAAGACGGGTGAGTGCGACCTCACCGAGCGAATGAAGGACAAGTTTAAGCTTGTCAAAATGCTACTCAGGTATTCCATTTCCAGCATAACTGACCCCGTGATGAAGGTGGCCACCCAGATCTTGGCTGGAAAAATAATGAGAAAGTGTTGCATAGATGAGGTGTCGGCACCAGTTGTTTCACTGGCAGCCTAGTGGGCAGAGGGCATACAATTAAACTGGGTGCGCTACCTGTGCAGCAAGTTCCTCGCGAGCTGCAAGGAGGCACAGGACTAGAGCAAGAAGTTTCACTACTCATGGCTCTTACATTTGATTGTGTTGGTCACGTGGGAGTTGCCAGAGGACAACCAATTTCCTCCGATCACTCCAGGTTTGCCAGAAGCAATGAAGTTTTCTTCACTATGGGTGACAAAGGACGTTGAGTGAGTCTGGGAGAGAAAGGTGTTTTGGGTATTTATGGAGATGAGCATTAATATGGAAATCAACCAAAAGTCACGGTTGTCACCAACCATCTTCAAGCACCTATCTGGGTATGCGAGTTTGAAGTGGACTTCCACTGTATCTCCATCCGGGCGCGGAAGGACCTAGAACATAAGCATTATGATTTACCACTCATGATGAATGATGCCTTTGTAGCAGTCCTTGATTGGTGGCTAGTAGACTGGCACACAGCATCAGATTTGTCTATTGAGACTAGTATGTCCACGAAAAAGTAGCAAAAAGAACTAGCCTAGTTAAAAGTTCAATAGTTGGCTAAAAAGTGGAAGAAGGAGACAGAGGAGAAGGTACACGTAGAAGTAGAGCCTGTTGCCAAGGAACAAGAAGAGCAGGAAGAGCACAACTCTAATAGGAGCTAGAAATCCCCTTCACCACAGACGAAGGATGATGAGCAACCAGAACAGGAGGGTGGAGATCTGTAAAGCACTCCCTTTTGGGTGAAGCAGAACATGGAATAGGAAAAAGAAGGACTGTAGAAGAGGACCAAGGCCATTAAGTCGTTGCTAGACCCAATCACCTTGCTAGAGGGCGACTTGGATGACATTGGGGATAAGGTAAGGGACACGACAGTGGAACTACTACAAACGTTTGAGCAGCAGTAGAAGCAGGCACTCAGTACCATACAAACTAGTTTTCGCGAGCTGTAGATCCAAACCACCAAACAATAGTCAAGAGCAGGGCAGAGCAGCACAGCCTCAACCAATTTAGCACCAGGGATAGTGGGAGCAGCAGAGTTTGTTCACTCTTTGGATCTTTGGGCAGTCGTGCTTCCTGATGGAGCCTTAAGCATCGAGGCGGATTCTGACAAGGCTACAGTCAGTGCTTTGAGGAGTGTTGGACTAGACTTGGCCGCGCTCCTTAGTGAATTCCTTCACACACCACAAGAAGGTGTGATTGAAGAGATTAAGGCCTAAGAGTAGTGCGCGATAAGCATGATAAGTGAGCAAAAAATCAACAACGAACAAATATTCATTGAGAATACAACCACATTAGAAGCCTGGAAGAAGGTTCAGGAGAATAATGAGCACATTGCAACAGTAGTAGCTGAAGCATGTAGAACCATTAGGGAACTGCATATCCCAAAAGAAACCTCGGTGGAAGCCAAGATTCAGAAGTTGGCTGTAGGTGTGCGACATGAAGACCAAGATGGCATAGGTTCAGTTTGAGTTGAACCTGAAAATTACAGAGCTTGAGTTGAAGACACAGCCTTCAACTCCACCAGAGGTCAAAGAACATCATGAAGCTGTTGTAAGAGATGGAGTCATTGCAGTAGATGCTACGGTGGTGGAATGCACTGCACCCTTTGAGCAGTCTATGGATCTAATCACAAGTCTGTAGGAATATCCTAACCCACAGAGGTTGAACACAGAGACCTGGGAACTGCAGCAGTAGTATGATGAAGAAAAGGTGACAGCGCACACCATCGCTCTCGCACAAATATTAGCAAAGCTGTAGGAGGCAAAGAAACTGCAAGAATAGGTGGAAGAAACGCAGTAGAAAGAGGCAGTCCTCAACACTAGATTGGGGCCTTGGCTAAATGAGGCCTATGTGATCTTTTCCACCATTGATGAGAAGTTTCTCAGCCTGCAGAGATCATAGCAGAAGATCCAGGAAGATAGCACAGGACCAAAAACCGAGCAACTAATGCAGAATGTCAAGCAAGAAGCTACGCAATGCACAGCTGAAGTTGCATTAGTGCAAGTGGAGTTGGGAGGCCTTCACAATAAGATCTCTGCGCTAGCAGAGTGACTCAGGGGTGAGTCACGATATTTGTGTTGGGGGCCTCTTGCGATAAGGTCCCCTAAGGTCAAATTTTGGGCAAAAGCCCAAGTTTTAGGGCTGAAAGCCCAAGTGTTTGTGATGTAAAGTGTAAATTCTCCACAAGTTATGATGACGGAGCGTGTAGATAGTAAGTGTCATAAAGGGATTTTCCCTTCTTTTATGTAAGTTTTGTTGGCTTGTATAGACCTACCCATGGTCCATAGATCATGGGATTGTATAAAATGGGAAGTCTTAGAAGAGTCTAAGGTAGTAATGTTTAGTGATTAATGAATGTAATGGGTCAGTAGAAGTGAAAAACGAAGAGTCTTAGAGTAGAAGAGAGGCTCTGCAGTTGTGTGCACAGAGGTCTAGAGTAGAGTCCACAACTGAGTGTGCGGACCCCTATAGTTGAGTGCATAGGGTATTTTGAGTCTATAAGAAAATTTAAAGTATCAATAAAGAGACTGTTCTAGAAATATCTTTATTTTATCCATTTACTTCTATTATGAATGGATGTGTTTATGTTATGATGAATATTGGGTTTATGATTTAATATTGTATTGATGCGCGATTCTCCATGGTTTACATTGTTATATGAATGCAAGTAATAATAACTATTTATGTAAAATAATATCTTAATGAATGTTAAAATTATCAGACACTTAAGTTGATATAGGTAAATACAAAAGTAGAAGCAATCTCTGAAGCGCGTAAGTAGTTGATTCGATTGTTTAAGGTTTGCGAAAGATAGTCGTAGACCTTCGCGAAGGTCTAGAGGCTAGTAAGAGGAAGTTGTATCGATAAGCCTCAAGGGTTTATCGCTCTACACAAAACCAAATAAAGGGTATAAAAGGACATCATAACCATATCTGGGTGCGGAAACTTGGTTCCAGCATCCCCACATATTTCTTTGGGTGAGACTTCAGTCTGCGCTCCACAGATTGATGCCGAAAGGGCCAGTAGTGTAGGGATTTGTTCAGAAAACTTAACTCTGAACCTGGGTCAGGACCCACTAAGCCAACACCTAGCCTCTCATGTCTCCTGGAATAGCATGGGGTGTTCACTCAATATCCATCCCCTCGACTCGCCTCTTTGGCTCCGAGAACTGCGTAGTTTTCACCCTCCTTCTAGCCTGAATTACCCATTATGCATTCTCAAGGCTCAAGACTCATACCTAAGCTCTTGAACTCCATAATTGCGTAGTCACCTAGGCTCATCTGTCCTCCAGAACTTTGCAATAGGATGATCTAGTGCCTATCTCATCAACTTGTCATCCTAAGCTCTCATATTATGCAGTTTTCTTCCTTAGCCCAACCCAAACTGTGCATTGGAAATCTAAGGGATTAAGCTTAACCCATGACTTCTTGAGCTACACAATTGCACAATTACTTAACCTCTTTCCCAGCCTGTCACTCGGTTCTGACTCGGTTAGTGGATCAATGTGCACCATCGTAGACTGGGGATTTATCATACTGATGTCATCTTGTCATGAGTGAATTGCAGATACAGGAACTCTATCATGCTACGGAAAGATGATGAAGAAGGAGATGGAGAAGGAGAACATGCTAGAAGAAACATATGGATCTAAAGAGATGAGATTATCAATAAGAAATAAGATTAAGGAACATCGAACTCTAATAGAAGATGAAGATGAAGATCACATGGAAGACTCCTCATCTTCAAGTCATAAGCAGGAGGAAGAAGAAGAACATGTACCATATGTTCAAGAATAAAAAAGAAAATAAGCAGAAAGAAGGACAAATTGGCATTGTCACATCATCATGCAGTCCATGTCATCAATGTCATGCCATGTCCTATCACAAGTCATCATATGCCACATCATTATCCTAGATTATGTAATTACCTACTCAGATTGTATTGTAAAGTGGAATTCAAAAGGACGCACATGGAATATGAAGATTCATGTAAGTCAAAAAGTCATAAGAAGTCAAATAGTCATGACGGTAGTCAAAGAATCATAAGAGGGTGAAGCATCACCCCTTGGTTATATATACACCCTCATTGTATGAGCTCTTTTATTTAAAAAAAAAAATAAATTAAAAATTAAAAATTTGAATGTTTTTTTTAAACAATATTTTTTATTAAAATAAAAAATTAACAATTGTTTTTAAGCAAATATTTTTTTATTCAAAAAATAAATAAAATTATTGTTTAAACATTATTTTAAAAAAACAATTAACACTTTGTTTTTATTTAAAAGGATAATAAATAAATAAATTATTTTTTTAAAAAATATTTTTTTTATTTAAAAAAACCAATTAACAAAATTTTCTTAAGAATTTTTTTTTTTTATTAAAAAAAAAAAAAAATTAACCCTCCACCCAGGGTCGTGCCACCATGGGTGACCAGAGGGCGGAGGGTTAATTTTTTTTTTATTTTTTTTAAATAAAAAAACAAAATGTTTAAAAAAATAATTTAATTTTTTTTTATGAGAAAACGTTTTTCGGCGTAAATCACATGATATTTCATTTGTCGACACGTTTTGAACCAACGGCGTAAATCACATGATATTTCATTTGTCGACACGTTTTGAACCAACAAGTGTGGTTCATTGTTAGAATAAGTTGAAGAATCAAATCATGGCTGCGTATTAAATAGGGAGAGCAAATCATCAAATGGACTGAAAAACGGTTATACTAAAAAACGACTATATTAGATCATACTAGAAAAATGGCTAAGATTGAGCATAAATGGCTCGATTTGACTTTTCAAGTTGTCTAACTATATAATACTATTATGCTAAAACAAACATTAATTTAATATCTAACATATGCTATTTAAGATAAAAGTTAACTATATTTGAGTTAACTAGGAAATAGAGTTTAAAAAAAATTGTTAATTGTTTTTTAATAAAAAAAAATGTTAAAAAAAACGTTTAAAATTTTTAAATTTTAAATTTTTTTGCTTTTAAATAAAAGAGCTAGGGCTTAATAATTTTTTTTTAATTATTAAATCAAAAATACATAGTTTTTTTTTAACTTTAAAGGTTTTTTTTGATAATATATATATATATAAATATAAATAATTTAAATATTTTTGTTTCTTTTTTATATAATTTGAGTTTATTTTGTCTTTTAAGTCTTTCTTAAATGTTTTATATTATTTACTAGTATATAAATAAATTAATTAATTAATTAAAAAAAAAAATTAATTTGTATTCCTTTAATCATTTTCTGTTTTATTCTTTATTCTAGTTTTGTTAATCGTTTTTAGATTTCTATATTTAACTTAATTTTAATATTTTTAAAATTTTTTTTTTGTTTTGTCTTATAATATATAAATATATATATATTATATATATATATAAATATAAATTTGTTTTTTAAAGTAATCAACATTTAAAAAAAAAAAACAACTGAAAAGAAATTATGGTTACAAGTAATTTTTTTTCCAATATTTTTTAAATATTTTCTACATTTACTTGTTAATAATTTTTAAAGTTTTTTTAGTTTAATTCTATCTTTATAAGTTAATTTTGTCTTTTAACATTTTTATGATTGATTTTTTTTTTTTCCTATGTTGATTTTTTTTCCTTTATATATATTGATTTTATTGTTTAGTAAATTTTTAAATTAGTTTTGTATTTTTTTTAACCTTTTTTTTGCTTTGTGTTTTTTCATTGTTTTAAATTTTATTTTATGTTTTCATTATTCTTTTGAAATTTAGTGTTTTTCGTGGTCATGATAAAATATTTTACGTCATTATTTCAAAATGTTGAAATTTTACCCTTGAAAAAAAAGTGTTATCCCAGTGTCAACACTTTTCATTTTGAGGGTGTTTTTTGCACAAGATTTACCATTGAAAAAAAAGTGTTATTCAAACACCAACACTTTTCATTTTGAGGGTGTTTCTTGGACAATTTTTGCACAAAAAATTGGTTTTCGTTGCCATTTTTAAAACATGTTGAAAATTTACCTTAGAAAAAAAAAATGTTATTCCAACATCAACACTTTTCATTTTTAGCATTGTTTTTGATGTTTTTACAAGGTTTTTTTTGGCTAGAGTTCCCATTTTGAGTTTATAGTTCCCATTTCAAAGTTTACATTGTTTTATTAGAAAACGTAACAGAATTAATCAGAGTCTTCACAAAAGTAGTTATCATGCATTGCATACATTTATTAAGGCTTATTAAAGAGAATTGTGCATCATTAGATCTTTATTCCGTAAAATGCATCATTTATTGACAACATATAATACTAACAGCAATAAACGGAAATACACAATAATTCTTTGGAAACTGTCTTTATTGATCTTCAATTCAGATATACAGATTCAAAACTACCCTATGCACTCAACTACACGGGTCCGCACACTCAGCTACGGACTCTACCTAGGCCTCTGTGCACTCAATTGTAGAGCCTTTCTCTCTTATCTAACCCACTTCTCTTCGTTATCACTTCCCTTCTATCTACCCATTGCATCTAATATATATGCCTCAGACTCTCTAAGACACGCCTATTTATAGCCTTTTTCTTACAATTCCATGGTCCACAAACCATGGGTGGATCCCAAAACTGGCTCATACTTTACATAAAATAAGGGGCTAAACCCCTTTGACTCCTAATCATCTATGCACTCTACATCCAAAAATCACACTGAATTTACATTAATTACAAAACTGTATCAAACTTGGTTATCTTAACCCCAAAACTAACCCAGGGGACCCCATCCCAATAGGCCCCAACACAAATATTGTGACTCTCCCTTGAGTCATTTGGTTGGCACTACGAGCTTGCTGCGAAGAGCCCCCAGCTCCACCTGAATTACTACGAATTTGGTAGTGGTCTGAGTTTCTTCTTGGTAGACATCCTCAACTATTTTTTTTGCATTTCATCCTTCTGTGGCCAACCTCATCATCTGTTATGTCAGCAGTAACCCTTTAAGCTTATCTTGGATGGTTTTCATGACTTGATAAGCCTCTTCCAACCATGACTGAAGTCTGGCCTTTAGCAAGGCCTCCTTTCAATATGCTTCCAACCTATACTAGTAGTCACTTTCCTTCCTGCAGTTTAGCAAGGTTTTGCACTGGTGCAATGGAGTGCGCAGTCGCGCTAACTTCATCATACTATCGTTGCAGCTCCCTTACTTTTCTATTCAACATATGCAGGTTCAGATACTCCTGTAGATTGGTCACTAACTCCATTGCTTTCTCGAACAATGTTGTGCAATCAGCGACTGTGGCATCCAGGGTGGTGATTCCTTCCATTATCGCAACTCCGCACTACTCCCAAACCTTAGGCAGAGTTGTGGGCTACAACTTTAATTGCATCTCTGTGATCTTCATGTTGAGCTCAAATTGAACTTGGCCAACCTCAACTTTAGCTTCGCGCACACCAGCGACTAATTTTCTGATCTTTGTGTCTAGTTATGGAATCCTCCCAATGTCTGCATGTACTATTGTTCTAACTACTGCAGTTCTTTTATTGCGGCATCCCTGACTTTGTCACTGATCTCATCAAGATCACTTTCTTTTATTACCATGGGATCAACCTGTGTTTTATGAGCTTTCTACTTTTTCCTCAATCCACCTTGCTACTCTAGGTCATGCCTTTTCAAAATGAAGGGGCTGTGCTTCCCTTCCTCGCCTCCATCGCCTTTTCCTGTAAGCTCTTCTATCTTTGTTTCTACCGAAGATGACTTGTCACCTTTCTGGAACTCGCACTACTCCTATTCTGCATGCTCCTTAGTAGTGCGTTCCTTCTCAATGCAAACCTTCCCAGCGGCATCCTTTTTCTACGTAACCTACTTAGTTGCCTCCTTCTATTTCTTCATAGCAAAACCCTCTGCACCCATGCTTGGTCCATTAGCTAGATCTAAAGGGGCGTGCCACTCTACGGGCTATCTCGCTGCCACCTCTTCTACATCCATTTCTATTACCAAATATGGAAAGTCATGCTACTTCTACACTGGATCCTTCCATGCCTAGATATACACCCTATGGAAGTTAGCCTTGAATGTTGCATAGGCTAACAGTTACATGTACAAGGTTGGGAACAAACTCAGACGTTCGTTAACGGCCATGTAGAGACTTGCTTCCATGAGGACCCAAAATATTTTTGTCTCTGTGATCCGCATAGGGTCCTTTGTAACCCATAAGGAAGAAAATTGCGCTACCTCCGACAATCCTTCCTCAAGCGAAGGAAATTGGCTATCCTCTGGAAATTCCCATGCAACAAGCATAATGAATAGTAATAACCAAGTGTAGTGAAACAGATTGGTTTCATCCTAGGCCTTTCAGAAGTTAATGAGGAACTCCTGACAGGGGTATCTGGACCAATTGAATTGTATGCCCTTCACGCATTGGGCAGCCAAGGAAACTACAGGTGCCGAAACTCCATCTGTGCAACATTTCCTCATCACCTTCCATGCTAATATCTAAGTGGCCAATTGAACTACGGATTCTGATATAGATAGAATTGAATACCCATGTGACTTCTTTATGAGTTCGTAATATTTCTGCAAGGTCCTTCTCCCTCATCTTTCTGCCAAAATCCTTGGCTGGGTTCAGTCCTCTGTAGGGCAAGTGTGTGATTCTATGAATTAGCATGTCTGTAATGGGTATAGGTCCTCCTAGCCATAAACACCCATCCTGCACCAAAGTGAGCAGCTGGCACACACAGATTGTGTTAATGAGGGTGTGGTGGTAATGTGGCACCCATAGCAAGTTGAGCAACCTTGATTGTTGCCAAGTGAGTGAACTTAGCATGATCCGCGAGGTCCCAATCCTCCATTTTCAATAATGGGATCCACACAAGTCACGGACCTTCAAAGGGAACCTACTTAGGTAGTAGGGACGTAGAAATGGTAAACTTCTCAAATTTTGGGTCCTTTGTGACCATTGTCTTTCCCTTCTGCAGAGGGATATATGTTGGTTTGATGGGGCCTAACCCAGGTTTGGAGTTAATTAGCCAAAAAAATCCCTATACTACTCGCCCATTCGGCAACAGCCCGTGGATCGTGGACTAAGGTCTCACCCAAGCAGTATGGAGGTATGTTGGAACTAAGTTTCGAACCTTGAAATGTTTGAGGGGTCGGTCTAGCCCAACTATAAATACCTTCGCACAGGTCACTTCATGCTCTTTCCTGACTTGCAAGGCATTCACACTCTATTATACTTGCCTTCACACAACCCTAATTAGGGGTTGAGGTGATTTCACGCTGCTAAGGCAGCGATCTATGCTCTTGACATAAGTTACACTACAAATCTTACTTATCTTCTTATAGTTGTTAGTTAACTTTGCGTAAACAGATACTTATCTTATATTTGCTTATTCAACATATTCATATAAGTTTGCGCAACAAATAAACAATAACTTGCAATTCATACCCAATATACTTCAATGCATAAAATAGGAAAAAGACACATAGAATGATAAGAAACTTCTCTTTATTATTTTCTCCAATGGTTACAGATTTGACTCACCTTGTGCACTCAGTTGCAGGGGTCTATGCACTCAGCTGCAGACTACTAGGCCTCTGCGTACTCAGCTGCAAAGCCTTCTCCTACTCTACAACCCAAAACATGACTTTACACTTCCACTAAGACTCAATTCATCATCATTAGATCTTACATGGATTGATGTCCCTTTACACTTAGAGAATCACTCTATTTATACGGTCCCATGATCCGCGGACCATGGGTAGAACTCTCAACCGGAAATTACATTACAAAAGTAAGGTTGAACAACCCTGTGACTCAATTACAACATCCTTCTCCGCGCCCACACTTCACAGAGTCTTTACATCGGACATAGTCAAAACTTGGGCTCTAAACCCAAAAACTTGCCTTGGGGGATCCCACGCTCAATAATATACCAAGGAGCCTTATTATGGGCTCCACTCCTTTGAGGTCAATGTCTTATGTTCCCTGGCCTTCTTATGCCGCCATGTCCACTACCTTCTGCTTATCTTTCACTCATTTCTTATCTTTCTAATGTGTTTTTGTTGTGGTATGCTTCCTTGGGAAGTGCATACCTGCACTAGAATTTTCTTCTTTCCCTTTGCTGTAGGTTGCTTCTCTTTCATAGTAGGTTGTTTGTCTTTTGCCATGGTTTGTTTTAGCCTTAGTGACCTCAGCACCGTGGGCACCACAGGTATGGCTTCTACACTAGATACTTCTGGTCTTAGAGCATCGGATACAACTACTTCTGAACTCAGGGCTTCGACAAGGTTGGTGGCAGTCATCCTTTCCATAAACAACTCACGTGCTTCAAGAGAAATGTCTATGTGTGCCAGGAATTCTTCCAAAAGCACTCGATTTATAAGCAACAGACAGTGAAATTCAACAACTCTAAGGGCAAAAAGTGTTCTTTGTTAGCCTAGCATGCGTAATTTATAGGGATTTTTTAATTAAAATCCGACAGTTCCCCTCAAATTATGACAATTAATGATGTTTTGGCGATAGATATTCAAAGATTTTTTTCCTTATATGCTACCAGCCTACTCCTCTTAACCATCTTCTAGCTATCAAGTCATGAATAGTGACTCCAATGGTCACTTTTCTGTTGTACTACATGGCACCTCTCACCATGGCACAGCTTCCTGTGCATAGATGCCTAGGTTGCAACTTCATTACTTTATGTGCATCCCACCTGCTGCGTAGTCCTCCAAACCTAGTAGTGTAGTTTATAGTCCCACGCTCCCTTGAAACTACCTGGAGCACTAAGACTGTCATGCTGCCATATAGTCATTGTGAAGGATCCCCTATATATAGCTTCAATCATCTCCCATTCACTCTTCCCAGAAAAGGTTCTCCATTCAGCTTCGCGAGATGAACTACACCTCCATCTATAATTTCTTTGATAATATATGGTCCTAGCCAATGCATCTAGAATTTCCCTAGAAACTTAGTGAATTTACTATCATATAATAGGACAAGATCATTTACCTTGAAAGTGCGAAGCTTGATGTGGTGATTGTGCCATGCTTTTTCACATTCCTTCTATACTTGTTGATGAAATCCTGCCAAAAATTGATCTTCTTCAAGCTCCATCAGTTGCATAAGCCATCCTTCCAAGGCCTCGCAATATGCCATACCTTTGAGAGCTACTATGCACAAACTAGGCACAATATACTCCATTGGCATTACAACTTCAACACCATATACCAATCTGAATGGCGTTTGTCCTGATAGCTTCTTGCAAGTAATCCTATAAGCCCATAGTATCGCGGGTACATGCACATCCCATTTATTTCACTGTGCATTACAGATCTTTGTCAGTGCATTCTCCAAAATCTTGTTGAAGGCTTCAATAATTCCATTGGCTTGTGGGTGATACGGTGTACTCTTTTGATGGTAGACTTGGAATTATTTTGTCAACTCACTAATCATTTCGTTTAGAAAGTGCATGCCTCTTTCGCTCATCAACACTTTCAGGTAGCCAAATCTGGTTAATACATACTCAAACAAAAACTTTGTCATTGTGGCCCCTATACAATCCTTAACCAGTTGTGCCTCTTCCCATCTAGTTAGATATTTCGTCACGATGATGATATAGTGTGGACCAGTTTTCTTCCATGCGGGCTGAATTGGTCCAATGAAATCAATCACCCATTTTTCAAATGGTTGGAAAGATACTTAAGGATGTAGTGGAAATTCATCCCTTTGCGATGGTTTACCTATTCTCTGACATGCATCGCATGCCTTACAATATGCCTTGGAATCCTTGTGCAACATTGGCCACCATAGACCTATGAACAAAAGCTATTATGTAGTCACATTTCCAACATAATGTCCTCTTGCATCCCCTCCATGAGTTCAACAAGAATGTTATCTCTCTCAAAATATGGCACATATCTTCACAATAGTTCATCAGCACCCATCTTATATGAATTTCCCACAATAATTGATAAATATGCCACACACACTACTAGTTCCTTATTTTGCTGACTAGTATACCCTTCTAGTGCCATCCCCGAAGTTAAGAAGTGAATAATATTGGAAAACTTATTATCCGCTTTGCACACCACAAAGAGCTATGCATCTGGCAACTCTTCCTCCAGATTATTGGCCTCCTCGCCAGTTTCAATTTGCGAAATATGGTTAGGTTCTGCATTCAACCTCCCTGGCTTCATCATGGCTTCAAAGTCATACTCATGAAATAATAGCAACCATCTGTAGATCTTCCCCCCCCCAACACAAGCTTACTGACCAGGTATTTCAAGGCAAAATGATATGTGTATATCTTGAAATTCCCTCCTAACAGATAGTGCCTGAATTTCTGCAACGCATACACCATGGCCAATCCCTCACGCTCAGTCATTGAATAATTCTTCTTTGCCTTTGATAAATTCCTACTCGTGAAGGCTATAGGATGGTTCATTTCTCCCTCACTCGCTTGCATTAACACTACACCCAATGCAATACAAGAGGCATCCACATGTACGTGAAACTATTTTTTCCAATCAAGGAATACCAAGATCGGCATGGTGACCATCTTTTCTTTCAATACATCTAAGTTGTGTTGACATTCTTTATCCCAACAGAATGTTGCATCCTTCTTCAGCAATTTCTCCATGGGCATGACAATTTGAGCATATGTTTTGATAAATTTTCTGTAATATCCCGTATATCCTAGCGTCGTGCGCAACTGGTTAAAATTCCATGGGGCCTCTAGATTCACTATCACTGCAATCATGGCAGGGTCCACCATCATCCCTTGCTTGCACACCACATGACCCAACAAGATTCCAAAGGGGACACAGAAGATGCATTTCTTCAAATTCAATGCAATCTGGTATTTGCGACACATATCCAACATCAGGCGTAGACTTGCTACATGGTGATTTACTAATACGAACATTGTCCAGTCATCAAAATATACTTCTAGGAACTTATGGATGAACTCCTTGAATGCTACAATGACCACGTGAGAAAATATCGCAGGTGCATTCTTAAGTCCAAACAACATCACAGTATATTGAAATCAACCCCATTCTATCACGAAGGTCATTTTTCTCCTATCCTCAAGTGCGATCTTAATCTGATGATACCCCAAAAACCCATCAGTGAATGAGTAGCCCTCTTGCCCCCAACATTGACTAATACTTCATTGGTAAAAAAGTGTTGGGAAAGGGTCATGGACACATGCATCATTGAGCTTCCACAAATCTACGTAAATCCTTATCTCACCCTTCTACTTCTTCTCCTGAACCACCATTGGGCTCACCCAACCAGATTAATCAATTGGTTCTATGATGCATCCTTCCAGCATCTTATCCAGCTCTAGGCGAACCTTTTCCTTGTATTTAGGATTAAGGCAATACGACCTCTGTTTAACAGGCTTCACGTCTAGATTCAGAGTAATTTTCATAACACCCAAATCTCCTATTATGCCCTTCAAATACGAAAACTTGGTGGGAAAGAGATCCTGATATTCGTGGAGTAACTCAACAACTTTATCCACAATAGCATCATCCCAAATATATCCAATCTTTGCAAACATTGGTTCTGCTTCAGTACCAATGTTTACTGGCTTTGTCTTCAATGGCGCAGTGATGTCTGGGTTATCTGTTTGCAGCCCTCGAATTCATGATACCCTTCTACCTCTAGAATGTTAATATTTCTCAGGTCTTCATCCTCTTCTTCAGTGATCACGTTATAGCATTCCTGCACATCGCGCAGGTGGGTGCTCCAATCTGGTTGGATCCATTCCATAGGTTATTGTGGCGTTATGAAGATAATTTCCTTAATCTCCTATAGGGCTTCATTGATGATTGTGAAGTCATCCTCAAAGCTGAAGGTTAATAAGAACCCTTCCCTCAATATTTCCCACTCTGTGGTGCCATGGTGGAGCTCCGTTTACAAATACCAATTCATGGGAATGGTATCCAAAGTATGGAAAAAGGTGTGTACCCATTCCAACTACGGTTTTGTCCCCCACGCTTTAGTCCATTTCACTAGGTGATCGCCTGGATCATCCCTTCCATCATATTTATCAGTCATTCTAGTGTTAGGATGCCCAAACCATAACCTCATTATTCTTTTGTAATCCCACCATCCATCAAAATTATCTTTATGTGTACCCCACCATCGTGTCAACGTAGCACACAGTGCCAAATCTAATGCTTGGAAGCAGTGATCCTCAGAGACTTCACACTCAAATGCATCCAAAAACTTATCCACATGAGTTAAACCATCATAATAGGGTTACTTCCTTACCTTTGATGAGACACAGCACAACGAATTCATCATCATATTGCACGGCAATGTGGATACTTCATGTAGTCAGTTTTGCCAATGTTCCAACTCTTGGTATGAATGATAGGTGTAGGAACTCTCCCAATCCCATGCAATTCATCCATCGACCGTCGGGTTGATCTAGTCCTAGTCTTGTGCTGTTATTTTGTAGATTTGATCCAGTTCATCCTCACTTTCATCATAATCGTATACTAGTTCAGTGTAGCACGCTCTTTCTGCAAGGTCCAATAACACTACAACCCAAATCGATTTCCTTTCAAACAACATTGTCCTCTTTTTTAGATTGATAACTCCATTCATATCAGTGGCCTAGTCAATTCCCAGGAGCGTCGGGTATGGATTACTATCATCAATGATCTCTATCACCTCAAAGTTATCCATTGCACTTGCACCTTCTATATCAATTGTTACTTCATATAATCATCCCATAGGGATGATTTTCTATTAGTTTTCCATTCTGAGCTAAATCGGAGACCACTGCAGTGTAGGTCTCTCCATTATTTCCCATGTTTTCTTTGGTAGTACACTCACATCACATCCCAAATCCGTGATGACCTTATCATCTCCTAATCACCTATCTGCATGGTGAGCCTCATCTGGCACCCTGTTTTTGCCTTATGCTTGCCAATTTTTCTAACTATGTGGTGCCCATCAAGGACATTCTCTTTATCAGCGCATTTCGTTATTAACTTTTGCAAGCCTTTCATAGCTTTGCTATCATGCAAAATTTTCATGCATGTCTCCAAAAACATGGTAAGGATAGAGGGATAAACCTCTGTAGGCACGTTGGTTTCTTACACTTTGTTCTGGCTTCCTGAGGTGGAGGCCTTAGTGAAGCTTTTCTTGGCTTCCATAAAATTATCCTTAGTGCGTTCTAGATCAAAAAAACTTCCTTTTCTAGGGCCTTGCAGACCCATCTATCCTCTTTAGGCTATTTTCCTTTATCGTCACCAGTTTTTATTCCACTTCTAAGCACTATATTCACACTCTGATCCTCTTTGCAGGGCTCAGCTCTCATCATCTGTAAATTCTGCATAGGCTATTGAGGCTGCACTTTCTTCTCCTTCATCTTAGTTAACAACACTAAGCATTCTTCTATAGTATGGTCAAACTAACTGCAACACCGACATGATTGGTGTGTTAAATTCTGACACTCCCATGTGTAGTGCCCCAATGTGCCACAGTTGTAGAACATAACCTAACTGTGACCTCTACTAGGTCCTTCTCCTCTGCGGCCTCATCCTCTTCCCTGATAACCTCCATACACCCCTCCAACACCCTGACCTGGAGACCGAGTTTTTTCTTGCATCCGGTATGTAGGTGTTCTTTCCATCATCAGCTCGTAGCTCCAACAGTGGCACTCATCATGGCCCATAGATTTGCACAAGTTACAGAACAACTATTGGGGTGTCTAGATGAAATTTTGAAGCAAATGATAGTTATCTATCGCATGTTATCCAGTGACCTGAAAAATATTGCACCATAGCACAGTTCCCATGCTCAGCTCTACTCGGGCTTCCAGCTTCAGGGGAATTGTTCCCCCTCCTGTAACATAATTCACAAATACGAGACAATTGTCTTTATCGTGCCCCTAGCTCTTGCACTTCAGACACTAGACTTCCGTGCACACCTCTGGTTTAGTCGCCTTGTCTTTCTTCATGCTATGAAATTCTAAGTAGAGGGTCTGTAACTGAGAGTGAATATGTTGTACCCTCGAGGTCACATCCTAAATAGGCATTGCATTCAATCTCATCGCGATTTCTAAGGCCTCTACTTGTGTTCCTATCTTCTGTTGTGACAAAGAAATTCTCAAGTGGGGCAGAAGTGAAGCTACAAACCACTCGCAATGCTAACCATATAAGAGCTGCATGTTAGCTTCTCAAATCTGACACTTCAACCTTTGGTCTAATTCCCAAGCCATCTCATCAAGCCTCATCATGATTTCTTTAAATCCAACTACTGACTGCGAGTCAGACTTAAGCTTACTAAACTCATTGTTTAAAGCAGCCTTAGTTTCTGCTAGTGATGCCAGAGGATTATCAAAACAATACTTAATATACCAAGTCAACACGTGATCCTGCAAAGTGGTAACCAATTGTGCCTTCTTTATATTGTCATCAGTAATTTGCTACGTTGTCCACACAACATTCTAAACTAACCAAAACTGCTCTGTATCTTCACTCTCGATGCCCTTGACAATCAGAAGCTTCATAGTGTTCACCATGTTGAATGGAAGTGGTGGAGATGGAGGTGTGGGCAAAGGTGTATGCGATGGAGGTGGAGTGGATGGATGATGTATTCATGGAAAACCCTATGTTATCAGCTAGACAACACTTCGTAGTGAGGCCTGTACCGCTCCTTTGTCGTCGCTCGAAGGAGGTCCGATCAACGGGCTATATTCTAGACCTGAACTCTCTCAATCTCTAAAGAGTCTTCCACTTCGTCTAGCTCTAAACATCAAGGAAATGGCATAACCCATTTTTCACATAACAACATTTTATTCATGGTATTCAAAGATCTTAAAAACTTACCTCGCAGTCCTTTGAAAAATCGTCACTTTGCTTCACTATAGTTGACTAAGGTGTCAACTGTGAATTCTGTAACAAATCCCCCCAGGATCTGATTGAGTCAATGATCAACAACCTACATGATCTAGTTTTCAGAGGCTTCTAATCATCGTACTAATTCAGGATTCCACACTATAGGATTATCAAGCTTCCACCTTCCTTGGTTATCTATAAATTTAGTCAACCACTCATACAATTCAATGGGGAAGGTGCAAAAGAAGATCTTGTGTATCTTCGTATACAGGTAGCTGTTCAACCACTCTTCCTTTGACAACCACAGATTCCTACTCCCTTGTGCTGTGAACTCGTAAATCTTCCGATCCATCCACTTTTCAATTTTTTTCTTGGTCAGATTCCAGCGATTTGACATCACACATTTCTTTCAAGTAGATATCGGTCCCAGCAACGAAACCATTTGTTGTCTTAGGGGGTCCTAACCTAGGTTCAGAGTTAGTTGCACCAACCAACAAAATCTTACACTACTGGACCTTCCAGCAACAACCTGTGTAGTGCAGGCTATAGTCTCACCCGAAGTAATATGGGGGGATGCTGGAACCAAGTTTCCGCATCCAAAAATTAGTGTGATGTCTTTTTAGCCCCCTAGATCTACCTTAGCGTAGATCGATAAACCCCTAGGGCTCGATACTAAAACTCTATTAAAATAGCCTCCATACCTTCGCGAAGGTCTACGATTAGTCTTTGCAAACCCTTAATAGTCGATTTATCCACTTACATGCATCAGAGAATAACCCTAAATTAGTGTTCACGCAGATCTACTTAAGTTATTAGCAAATGTAACAGAATTAATCAATGTCTTTGCTAAAGTACTTATCATGCATTGCGTACATTTATCAAGACTTATTAAAGAGAAGTGCACATCATTAGATCATTA
The DNA here is from genome assembly GCA_000404065.3 of Pinus taeda. Taxonomy (NCBI): domain Eukaryota; kingdom Viridiplantae; phylum Streptophyta; class Pinopsida; order Pinales; family Pinaceae; genus Pinus; species Pinus taeda. The sequence continues at coordinate 49,897 of APFE030087714.1, forward strand.
TTTCATAAAACACATCATTTATTGACAACATATAATACTAAAATAAATAAAAAGAAATGTACAATAATTCTTTAGAAATTGTCTTTATTGATCTTCAATTCAGATATACAAATTCAAAACTACCCTGCACACTCAGATGTAGAGCCTTTCTCTCCTATTTGACCCACTTCTCTTCACTAACACTTCCCTTCTATCTACCCATTGCATCCAAGATATTTTCCTTAGACTCTCTAAGACACACCTATTTATAGCCTTTTTCTTACAATGCCATGGTCCGCAAACCATGGGTGGATCCCAAAATTGACTCATACTTTACATAAAACAAGCGGCTAAACCCCTTTGAGTTCTAATTATCTACACGCTCCGCATCTATAAATCTTGGAGACTTTACATTAATTACAAAAATGTATCAAAACTTGGGTTATCTTAACCCCAAAACCGACCTAGGGAACCCCATCCCAACAAGCAAGGAGTGGCTCCAATGCTCCACTATTGGAGCTAGTGGTGTTCATTGTATACATTTCTCTTGGAAATTTTTCTTAATATGAGAATCCCTATGGGCTAGCATGTTCTTCTTGCATGGATTATGGATATTTGTAAGATTATTCTATGAATATTTGTAATTCATGTTTGCTTTCATTTGTGTTAAAGTAGTTGAACTATTTCGGTTATTTTGGTACTTATCATATTGTGAAGGCGTTGTAATTGCTATTATCATTGTCACATCCTCATGGACTATTCTATTGGATATTAGATAGATCTTCCTCATTATATTGGTCTCAATGACTATCGCATCTCTGTGAACTATTATGCTTGATGTTGTACGAACCCTTCTTGTTCGTGTGTGTCTCTACTAGGGTGGTATTACTACCTCTCCCTTAGAGGCTCACTTTTCCACCCCTCCACAGCGAAAGAAATTTTACATACATATGATCGAACATTCACCCTTTCCTTTTAAAGGCACCATTCATTTCGCTCTCTTGTTGATAGTTAGAGCTAAGAAAAATCTATAATAATAATAGCAACTAGGCCAATATTCTGGATAGGGATCCTACTCCAAATGGTGTGAGGTCTAATTTGGACTTCACATCAGGAGCACCCCTTGCTTGACATATTTCTAGCACCGACAACAATGGCACTAGAAGGAGGGCTAGATGACATGCTAAGACCATTGAGTCTATTTTGAATCTCCTATCTGAAATGGATCTTTCCCAAATCATAATCCCGCAATGTTTTTCCAACCTACCTCCTAGAAAACTTTCAATCTTTGCAAAACTTATTTATCATTAGGTCCCTATACTACTAGTTTAGCCCCTTATTGTTATTAGTGCGACCCCCTTATGGTATTGTTGTGCCCATGTAGTCCCCGTGTTTTTATTATTGTGCCCCATAGAAGCCCACTATTGTTATTGTTGTGCCCCTAAAATATTATTGTTATGTAGGCTCTAATTATATTGGGACCACTTAGACTCCTATATATAGAAAGGAGGTATTGTCATTTGTATCACCCAAGATTTGTTCATTTATGTAATTTAAAGGAGGTTTCTCCCTTGAAGAGGCCGATTTTTAAGTTGTCGATCTATCTTTTCCATATTTTTGTGAGCTAGTTCCATAACATTTGGTATCAAAGTGTTGGATTCTAGGGTTTCGCTACTCCAAACAGGTCATCGTGGAATTTTCGCTATAATTTTTTATCTATGAAGTTTCAGAAGCTAACAAAAAAAACCATTTTATGCAAACATGTTCTGAGCCTCTAGTCTAAATTTTCGAGCTTGTCTCACTATATTGTCAGCGATATCATCTAAGGAAGTTAGGGTTTTTGAAGACTCCTGAATTACATTCCAGATAGGTGACCTTGGGAAAATCGTGATAACTTTCTTTCTAAGCATCAGATTGAAATTTCATCTGAAGTTATAGAAAGAGGGAGAAATATTTTGATCTACATGATGTACAACTGTTACAAAAGGTATGTATTGCATCTTTATATTTAGAACTGAATCAATTTTTATGGTGTAAAGGGCTTTGTTCTTGTAAACCACTAGTCACTTGGTAAATTTTCACGGAGGAAATGATAGCACATTATGAGGATACAAAGAGAAACACCTTCTTTAGCCAATTGATAAATCTCAAACAAAAGGGTTCAATGGCAGAGCACATTAAGGAATTCCAAAAATTGAATATAAGGGTAAATGATATTCTAGAGAAGAAGAGGATTTACATTTTCATAGGGACTTTAAAGGATAACATTCAACCTAAGGTTCGTCTTTGGGAACCTGATTCATTGAAGTAGGCATTCAGGTTGGCAAGAAAAGTTGAAAGCAAAATTATGGCAACAAGAAATCCTACCACTCACAATTATCAAGATGAAGTGTTGCTTCTCCTAGCCTTCCACAACCTACAATGTTGACACCACAACAATTGGAATAAAAATGAGAAAATGAACTTTGTTATATTTGTGATACCAAATACACTAAAGGTCATAAGTGTGTTAAGAAGAAATTATTTTACATTGATTGTGAACAAGAGGAAGAAAAGCATCAAAAAACATCAAAAGAAGAGGATATACACTAGGAACCAACCCCAAAGAAAGAAGAGATGAATCCAACCATATCTTTTAATGCATTGGGAGGAATTACCACTCCTCAAACTCTGAAGATAGAAGGACATATCAAGAAGAAAAAGGATAACCTCACTTTCATGCAGAATCGAATGAAACAACAAGCAAATCAACGCCGTAGTGAAAGAATTTCTAACATAGGTGACTGGGTATTTTTACAACTACAACCATCTACGAAAATGTACCTCAAGCAAGCTAAGAAGGATAATAAATTATCACCAAAGTACTATGGTCCTTATAGATTGTTGCAAAAGATCGTTACTATGGAATACAAATTGGAGCTTCCTGCATCTTCCCAAGTGCACCCAGTTTTCCATGTTTCATGCTTAAAAAAGATTATAGGTGACGAGATCCCAGTTCAAACAATATTGTCAGAACTTGACGAGGAAGGAAAAATCATATTTGAACATGAAGCAGTCATGGAAATAAGAACCTGAGAACTACGAAATCGATTAGTTTTAGAGTATCTCATCAACTGGAAGAACTTACTCTCTAAAGATTCCACATGGGAGGACGGGAATTTCATATAGAATCATCCAGAACTACCCAAGCATTGAGGACAACACTTTTTGAAGGAGAGGGGCATGTTAGGTCCCTGTACTACTAGTTTATCCCCTTGTTGTTATTATTGCAACCCTCTTATGTTATTTTTGTGCCCATGTAGTCCCCATGTTGTTATTATTGTGCCCCATAGAAGCCCACTATTGTTATTGTTGTGCCCCTAAAATATTATTGTTATGTAGGCTCTGATTATATTGGGAAAACTTAGACTCCTATATATAGAAAGGAGGTATTGTCATTTCTATCATTCAAGAATTGTTCATTTGTGTAATGTAAAGGAGGTTTCCCCCTCGAAGAGAGTGATTTTTAAGTCATTGATCTATCTTTTCTATATTTTTGTGAGTTGGTTCCATGACATTCACACCTTGTCTCAGTTCAAGTTTAATGGGGAGGGCGGTATATTTTTATCCATACACATAAAATATTTTCTTGGGTTTTGTAAAACTTTCCAAATTGATGATGAATATTTTATTTGTATTCTATTCACCCTCACTCTTGAAGGTCATGTTGGTCAATGGTGTCATACCTTACTATCTACTTCCATTCACTCTTTTCGTCAATTTAGTAAGGATATTCATCAAGATTTCGATTGGTATGATTACCGAGATGTTCACAAAAGAATCAGTCAACTCATAATGGAACCTAATGAATTAGTTGAGGGTTTTGCTAATAGATTCCTTCATTTATGTTATGAGTTTCATGAAGAAGATTTGGATCAAGATTTCTATAAGAAAAAGTTTGAACATCTGGTTCAAGTTTCTTTGAATCAGTTTGAATCTAAACCTCCTAATGTTTTCACTTCCCCAACCCTTGTAAATTGCGAGACACCTATAATTTTAGAGGAGGAACCTATTATTCCTTTTGTTCCTTGTCTTCCTCCTTTTCTAGTCCCGATGTGGGTGCCTCCTTACAGTGATTATAAAGTTGGGAAATCTGTAAATTGAATTCTTAATCCATCTTCTCATTCTTCTTTTGTTTTTCACGACTTAGATTCAATGGAGGAAATTCTAGATTGGATCATGGAGCCTACGGTGATGACTAACTCCTCCATTCCACAAGATGATGTTACTATTCATAATTTGAGTCTAAAATCTGATTTTTATTTCTATTATCCCCTATCATCTACAGGCTATGATTATTGTACCATGATCCGCTTCAGCATTAGAAATCTATTCCACCAACTAGTTTCTCACACTCTCTTGATTTTTATGTTGTTGGTTCAAATTCCAATTAGATACAAGGAAGACATATTACATAGATAGGGGAGCAACAAGGAGAATATCCTTTCAATTTTTATTCTATTTTCCAAAATCCTTCATGTGAAGATGATGCACTTCCATTCTTGGATGATTTTTAATCTGCTAATCTCATTAGTGAATCAAATGTAATCAATTCTTTTGATTAATCTGTAGCCTCAAGTAACACTCATTCCAACGATGATGGCTTTATTGATGTATGAAATCACAAATGCCTAGGTGTATCATCTCACCTTTTGGTTTCTCATGAATATTTAACTTTAAATCCAGAATCTGATTCGATAAAATAATATGTGCTTATCGAAACTTCCTCTTCATCTAACTATCCCTTGTGCTCTACTATCTACGATGCGTCTACTCGTGAGATACTCCATGCTTTTTAAGTTCTTCATTCAATGAGATATCTTATCAATTGACACAAAGCAACGAGATTATCCATGATGCAAATGAAAATAATCGAATCATTGAGTACTCTTTCTATCCCTTATCATCTCTTCTCTTGCATGAAGACAACTCTTTAAATAAGCTTTCTCATGTTGTTGAAGTGTAAAATTTTAGTACAATAATTGATAGAGATAGCTACCATCTGGTGAGAAATGGCTTTATTGAAACCAGTTGTAGTAGCTATCCTCAAACCATGCATGATATTGTTCAGTCTTCAAAATAAGTTTTTACAATCCTGGAAAGTTTTTGGACATGCCACGGAGTCAAGGTACTTCAAATTTCATTGATGGTTATGTCATGATCTCGCGACTTTGGTAAGCCCCTCGAACTAAGTTAGATCTATTTTTTTCCACACAAACCTTCTCGTTCCATGGTTTCACTTGATGAAAAATTATTTTTGAAAAATGTTTGGTATTTCGGGTATGATCATCCAAATTTTCAAGATTTTGATTCTGACCAGATTCAAGAATTTTTTTGAGCTCATTCATCTTCATCCAAATCTCTCACATCAAACTCAGGTTTGGAATGTGTATCTCTCATAGAGTCATGGAATTGTGAAATTGATCATTCCAAGGACTATCTTTGATTGAAGGAATCATGCTTATCAAATTCAATCCTTAATAGTTAGTTCTTGGTTCTTCTTGTGAATGTTAAATTGCAAATCTTTCCCTTTATAGAACTTGAAATACTCTTGAGTGATAATGAATGCACGAGTTATCGCATGAATCAAGTTCTTCTCCATACACAATGCCCTGACTGGTCTCATGTATTTGTTGTACTTGCATCCCTTTTAAATTCTTTTGATGATTATACTGCTTGTATAGTCTGTCACCAGTTACAAGAAAATGGTTTGTGACATTTGGCTTGTGAGGAATTTAGTTAGATTGTTCAGAGCATTTAAAGAGCTATCCAAATTGATTTATCTTGGCTAGTTACAAACTGGGAATATGATGTTTTAATCATCCCATATGATCATTATTTTGTCTTTGATGACTATCATTTAGCTTATCATTTTTCCATAAAAACATCCAATGGAAGTTGTTTTATATCCTTTTATCTTCATCATTCAACATCTCACTATTCATATTTTTATCGAGTGGTTGAGGCACTTCACCCTCCACCCATGGTTATGTTAGGTCCTCATTGTCTCGATAAGACTATTGAATATGATCAGATCTATTTTCCCTCACAAGATTTTCATCATAATCACATGCGTCTAATTGAAAATTTATCTTTTCAAATATTTCAAGGTTTTCAAGAGGATAATTATGAATTTTACAACACAATCATTGAATGGTTGGAACAATATTACCTGGAAATCTTTGTCACAAATAACAAGTTTCGATCTTCCCTCGCATTTGCCAAGGATTTAAATGTATATGGAGACACATCCACTAGAAGCTTCCAAGGTTTGTTGAGAGACAATATTCATCGAAAAGGTAAGAATGTGAATTCGATGAAAGTAGTGGTTGTGACACACCTTTATACCCATAGGCAAGACCTTCCTTTTGTTGTACAAATTATTCAAGCTCTCATATTTTCTATTGCAAGTTTCTTTATATTTTTTTTAATCGATCGTATCTTTGTGATTATAGGTTAGGAACGAATACGATGGATACATTGGAAATTCCATTATATGTGACCTCGACCTTCTAGTTGTTAGGCTATGAGTAGGATTAACTACATCCTAGTTTTCCTTCTCTTGCATTCATCCTGTGTTGTTCTCTTTAGTCTCTCTTGTCTTATCTTACTTTTCTCTTGCGTTATGCTTTGGTCTATCTTCTTTTGCTTTTCTTTTGGTTTTATTTCCTTGTTGTGTGTTATCTTTCCCTTTTTCTTGTGAGACCGTGCATGAGGATTATCTATTGGATCAAAGGGAATGTGGCAAAATAAAAAAGTACTTTGTAACACTGCAACATTTGGCTAACTATATGTCCTTCTTCCTTGTATAGGTTACATCTTTTGGTTGATGATGTTCCGATGGAAAATATGATCCTTGCATTAAGAAATCCTTGTGTTGAACCATGACCTCCATGTCTATTCTAGAAACCTCATGCCTAGACTCAGGTCTTTATGTTTCGAGGTTGATCCAATCAAGTAGAGAAGGACAAGGGGAAAATATAAACAAGTAAACCAATATCATAGGTCTTATATATGCTTCCCTGAAGGGACAACCTCTCTTACTCTCAATAATTCAAGATCCCTCTTCTACCCATGAAATATATAAGTGTCGATGCGCAGTCCTATATAAATAAATAAATAAAGGCGAAATAAGAGAAAGGATTCCTATGCAAAGACGTTCAAAGCAAGAAACTCCTTCGAGTTACTATCCAGGCTCGCTGGAAGCGGAGAAATATTTGTGTCCCAGAAGTGACTCCGTCAAGGTACTATCTAAGCTTGCTGGCAGAGAAGAAACATCAGTGATGAAAAACTATACTCTGAAAATATAAATCATGTGAACTTCATTAACCTATCCTGATTCGAAACATTGTGTGATCGATGATCGTATGTTTGTGTTTAACCGAGTAAAGGAATGAAGGGATTATGTTTATGCATGGGGTAAGTGGGGAATCCATGGTAATATGAACAATGAATCAATAATTTCCATGGAACTAGACCATGCACAAAAGAATTGACCAAGGCAGAGAAGTTGGAGTTCTACTATTGAGTCACCAAGTGTTGTCTCTATGACAAACACCCTCCAAAATTTTGCATACAATCAAATTTTGGAGCCTACTATGGATCCTACAGTTGGCCATTCCTTAGTCACTTCTTGGTCAACTAATGCTTTTAAGCACCCTTCTTAGATCATAAGTGTCAAATTCACTTGTTTGCACATGCTCAGACCACAACAATTTCATGAGCGCATTCTTTACGCAAGCTTGGACAAGCATAGAAACTTCCATCAAGACTATGCCTGTGTGATATCCAATCCATGTCGATAGTTAGTGCACACTAATAATGACAATTTCTCACATTATAGTTGTGTTTGTACTTCTATTTTGGTGATTTTTTCAAACTGTCTCTCCTACACACCTTTTTTTTTGCGAGTGTCACTTTCATGTTTTCAATTGTCGCTTTCTCTTGCTTTCAATATAACTAGTGTTTTTTTCATGTTATCTTTTCTCTGGAATGTTTTACCTTCACTGTTGTTCACATCTCACAAGATTCATTCACACTTTACCAATTATCATCTTTTTCATATATTAATTATCACACAATGTATGGATGCATGTTCTAGTTGTTTCAAGGGGTTATCTATGTGTTAATGAGTTCATCTAACCACCTAAAAATAAATCACACTTAAGCATCATCACAAACATGTCTTCACGATCGTCATAAAGTGTATCTTAAGTGTTGGATTTGTCGTAACTTGTCGTAAAGTTGTCACACAAAGTGAAATGCATTTTTCATGTATCATATATGGTCTATGTTGATTGTGTGATCAAGTATTCTAATTGTGTGATCATAGTCAAATCTTATCACTATCCACATCAGTCTCACACATATCCATTTCTAGAAAGGCTTCCCAACCAAGAAACCTAGCTTCATCTTGCCTCCCTGAACTGCATGATGCGCAATTTCAATCCTCTAGTTGTGACCTTCCCCTTTGGCACTGCACAATGCACAGTTTCTACCTCCTAGGACTACTACACTATGTAGTTTCTCTGCTCAAGCTCCAGCCTTGACCTCCAAAATTATGCAATCCTTTCACCCCTCCTAGCCCTAACTGTGTACTACGCAATCACAAGCCACAAGATCATTCCCTAATCTTTTGAAATGTGCAATTTCATAATAGCACAACCTCCCTTCTCCCTCAAAATTTCATAGGGTGTTCACTTAGTGTCCATCCCCTTAGCCTTTCTCCCTCACTCCTAGAACTACACAGTTTTATCCCTCAGTCCAGCCTGAACTATGCATTGCACAGTCACAAGGCTCAAGCCTCAGCCTTGAGCTCTTGAAATGCATAATTGTGTAGTCACTTGGGCTCATTTGTCCTCTAGAACTATACAATAGGTTGATCTAGTGCCTATCCCCTCACTTTCATCCTGAACTCCCAGACTACACAGTTTTCTTTGTTAGCCCAACCTGAATTGCACATTACCTAGTCTCAGGGCTCAAGCCTCACCCCTGACTTCCCGAGCTACACAATTGCATAGTTATTGAGCCTCTTTCCCATCTTGTCACCCGGTTCTAGCTCAGTCAGTGGATAAATGTGCACCATCTTAGACTATGTCTTTATTGAATTGATGTCATCTTGTCATGAGTGAATTGCAAATACAGGAACTCTATCATTCTATGGAAAGATGATTAAGAAGAAGATGGAGAAGGAGAACATGATAAAAGACACATATAGAGCTGAAGGGATAAGATTATCAGTAGGAATGAAGACGAAGGGAAATCAAAATATAACAAAATATTAAGATCAAGATCACATGGAATACTTCTCATATTCAAGTCATAAGGAGGAGGAAGAAGAAGAACATGTACCATCTATTCTAGAAGACACAAAGAAAGAAGCAACAAGAAGGATAGTTTGGCATTATCACATAACCATGTAGTCCATGCCATCAGTGTCATGCCATGTGCTTTCACAAGTCATCATATGCCACGTCATTATTGTGGATTATGTAATTACCTTTTCGAAATGTATTATAAAGTGGAAGTCTGAAGGAAACACATGGAATATGAAGAGTCATGTAAGTCGAAAAGTCATTGGAAGTTAAACAATCATGTGAGTAGTCAAAGAGTCACAAGGAGGGTGAAGCATCACACCTTGGTTATATATACACCCTCATTTTATGAGCAAAGGAATTTTCACCCTAGCTCCTCCTGCAACACATCAGAGAGATAAGCTAGTTCTTTTGAGGAGCAATGAGTGGCTCCAACACTCCACTATTGGAGCTAGTGGTGTTCATTGTATACATGTGTCTTGGAACTTTTACTTAATATGAGAAGCTTTATGGGCTAGCACATTCTTCATGCATGGATTATGGATATTTGTAAGACTATTATGTGAATATTTGTAATTCATTTTTTTCATCTATGCTAAAGTAGTTGAACAATTTCATTTATTTTGGTACTTATCATATTGAGAATGTGTTGTAATTTCTATTATCACCATCTCATCCCCGTGGACTATTCCATTGGATATTAGACATATCTTCCTTGTTATATTTGTTTAAATGACCGTCACATCTCTATGGATTGTTCTGCTTGATGTTGTACAGACCCTTCTTGTTCATGTGTGTCTCTACTAGGTTGGTACTACTACCTCTCTCTTAGAGGTTCACTTTTCCTCCCCTCCACATTGAAAGAACTTTGACACACATACGATCAAACACTGACTAGGAACACCCCTCTTTCTTTTTGAGGGCACCACACATTTCGCTCTCTTGTTGATAACTAGATCCAAGGAAAGTCTATAAGAATACAGGCAACTAGGCCAATATTCCATATGGGGTTCCTACTCCAAATGGTGTGCTTTCTAATTGGAACTTCACATCGGCAAGACCCCTTGTTTGATGAATTTCTAGCACCATTAACAGACGTGTTGGTAGAGAACTTGCTAATGGTAGTGGAGAGGGTTGTAGTAAAATTATGATATATATTTTCAATGTTATCCTCATAAGTTAAGATGTGTAAATCCCTATTTAAATCCTTTAAGAAAATATCCATTTTACTCTTGTCAAAAAGCAAGTTCCTTTCACTCTCACAATTCTCATGCATATTCTTGTTTCACATGGAAAATTTTAGAGTTAAGGTTAAATGCCTATGGTTAGAGTTAGGCTCGTAGTAATTTAAGAAGGAAAAGTTTACAATTTGGTTGGAAACAAGGATATCACATATTACAAACTCCATTACACTACTTCTACGCCCATGGATATAAGTCATCTGGTTAGAGTGTGGCCATTTTATTTTCCATTGCAATTATGAGAACTATAGAATTGGACTAAGTAGACACCAAATAAATTATTGGTTAGGCCTTCATAATTTCTTTTGAATATACTAGATAAATCAAGGTCCTCATATAACCAAAGAGGATTAGGTTTTGAATAATTACTTGGAAGAATAGCTTGGTTTGAAGTGCTTCTAGCATTAAAAACTCCCAAAAAGAGGATGTTACATTCATTCCTTAGATTACAAATATATTGCTCTAAGATATTATATGGAAAATTCTTATCTAGGATGATTTTCTTATAAAGGGTAGAGTTAATAGGTGTCAAATAACATATTTTGATATAAATCCTCTTAGAAATTGTTGAAAATGTAGCAAGAAAATCTCAGTTTGACTTTTCATTTGAAAAAATAGATGAAATTCAAATTTCTATTTCAGTAGAAATATTGGAAGTAGTTAACAAAAATGACATGGCACTTGTCACTCAGTAAACTTAGTTAATTTTAGTTGGGGAAGATTGATTTCATTTCACATTGGTTGATTGCTAACTTGTAGCAATATATTTCAGTTAATTTGAGTTATTATCAATTTTAACTATTTCTAACAATCAGAAGAAATAGTGGAGGTCAAGTTGTGGAAGTGGAACTTCAACCACACTTAGTGATCAACCAGTTAACTGATCAATCAGCCTAAAATAATTATTGCATGTAGAGAATTCAAGTTACTTAATTGAGATGGAGATTCCAAGGCAGTGTAATATCAGTTATAGCATATTCTAATGTGCATAGGTGGTGCATGTAGTCAGAGGAAGACCTAAGGAGCAATTCCATGGTGTGAAATTCCTAAACAATAGGAGAAATTTCCCAAGAGAGTAGTGCAAGGAACTAGGAGCTTGGAGGGCTTGAAAAGTAGCTAAGTGTTAGCCAGAGTTAGTAAGTCATGAAGAGGGATAGATTATACACTTGCAGGGTGTGCTCAGGCTTGAGAAAGTGTTATGGTCCAACCCTAACCCCCTTATTTATGTAACAGGGTTGAGTCATAGTTATATTTAAGTAAAGAATCAATAAATACCATATTAATAATTGTAAGTGGTTGACCCGCATATAAAGAAGGGACCACAGTTAGTTGCAAATGGGCCATGGTATTAGATAGATGGTATTAATAAGAACCATGGTATTGACCCATCGTATTGCATGTATGAATCCGATATAAAGGATAGAGACTCCCCTCAAGGAGCATCGTATCTTATTTTTTAATTGAACCCAACTCTATTGGACGTCGCCCCCTCGAAGAGGTAAGTGAGCACTACTTTCCTTTCTGAATAATAAAATACATGCTATTATTTCTTATTGTTCTGTGTTCTGGGTATATTTATTTGCATATTTAGTATTATGGTATCTTCTCGCAGGTCAAGAGCATAAAAAGTGGTATCAGAGCACTTTCCAGGGTTGGTGGGATCTCCATTTTTAGCAGAATTTTTTTTTTTGGCTAGAGACATGTTCTGGCGTCTTTAAACCACGAGATCTATCATTGAGCGCATAAACCTGTAGATTTGGGGAGGCATGCACACAGGAAATACAAGAGGTGGTCACACTTGTTGGACTCTCTTGTAACCCCTATGGGTACCCCTTTGAGTAGTAGCGCATTAGATAGAACCGCGCACGAACTGTCTTCCAAGTACCCTATGGGTATATCAGAAGCCCCCTAGGCTCTCTTGAAACCTTTCCATAGATAAACCGTTAGCCATCTTGCTACTATAGTACACCAAGAACAACACTAGGGGAGATTGCTCGCACGTACGATAGGGTAGTCAGGTTGTACGGCTAAGGGTACAGTGGATCCTCCTTGGTTAGTGCCCTGAAAGATTGGGCCGAGTACTACTGTCAGACCCTTATGTATATTGCGATCTGTAGCACTTGACACTCCTTGAGACCATAGTTCCCTTGTCCCTCTCTAGATCAAGCATCATCTTTGACAGATCAAGATCTAGCAGGTGGGGTCCGGTCGCAGCCGTAATAATCAATTCCACCATTTAGATCTCTCAGATCCACCATTCAGATCTATGAGATCCGCCAATCAAATCTATTAGAAATACCATATAGATATAGTCGTTGGGTTCTGTACCATTTGCCATAATCAGATCCACCATTCAGATCTAGTAGAAGTACAATCAACATTGCTATGGAAGGCCCATGACTTGGCAGGTACTCACAAATTCCCTTACAAATCGCTTCGACCATGAATCTAATTTTTTGGGTCGTCTTACTAAGCTCTGATAGACAAGAACAATGAAAGAATATATTACAACCTTTGAAGCCTTAGCCTTCCGCATAGGAGGTCTACGAAATGAGTTTTACTTGGAATTTTTTATCATCGGTCTCAAAGAAGCCATACAAGCCCACGTTTGACTGCAACACCCAATCTCATGGTTGGATGCTTGCAAGATAGCTCGTGAAGTAGAACATGCGTTAGTGGCTCAATAAACTCGTCCAAATTTCATAGCCAAGGGTCGCCCCACCCAAGCTCCAAGCACTACCTAAACACTTAAGGTTGAAAAGGTGTCACCAGCGGAAATGGCGGAAAGAAGAAAGCAAGGATTGTGTTACTACTGTGATGAGAAATACTCCCCGGGGCATAAATGCAAGGAACCCAAATTCTTTCAAATTGATGCTATTGATCACAGTTCATTGGAAGAAGCCCCACCATTTGAGGAACCAAAGGAGGAAGATGAGGACAACCAGTCGACAATGCACTCCCAGCTACACCTAATGAACCAGTTATCTCGCTTCATGCTTTGGTAGGAATTTCTTCTCCCTAAACTCTCAAAATCAAAGGTTTTATTAAGCATCACTCTGTAGTAGTCTTGATTGATAGTGGAAATACACATAACTTATCCATAAAAGAGTCGTTGAAGCAGTGCATTGTTTTGTCAAAGCAGTCTCTAATTTCCAAGTCCAAATTGCTAATGGGGGAACAATGAAATGTGAAGGCCGTTGTGAAAATGTCAAACTTCAAACGGGGGATTATCAGTTAAAGACCCACATGTTTTCCATACACATGGGAGGGTGTGACATTTTCTCGGGTGCTAAATGGCTTTGTACACTCAGGCCAATCACAATGGATTTCCAAGAGTTATATATGAGCTTTAAGTAGAACAACCGCACACATACCCTCCGCAGACTTCAGGTGAGTGCTCCCTCTATCATCAGCTCGCATAGGATGGAAAAAATGTTGAAAAAGGGCCACCATGGATTTATAGCCCAATTTAATTCCATCTAGGCCTTCGAACCCACTTCTCTTCATATTCATCCTGAGATGCAACAGATCTTAAACAACCATTTGTCGGTCTTTGACAAGCCTCGTGAGCTTCCACCCTTGAGAGGGGAACATGATCATAGCATTACTTTGGTCCCAGGGGCCCAACCACCAAATGTGCACCCATATAGATATCTGTTTGCCCAAAAGAATGAAACTGAAAAAAATCATCAAGGAACTCTTGGAAGTAGGTTTCATTCGTCCTAGCATTAGTCCTTATTTATCTTTGACTATCTTCTCTTGCAACTGCTCCGGAAGCATAAATTATTTTTCAAGATGTCCAAGTGCTCTTTTAGCATGGAAGAAGTTGAGTATTTGGGCCATAATGTGGGGTGTGAAGATGTCAGGGTGGACCCCTAAAAAGATCCAGGAAATGCAGGATTGGCCTCAACCAAATACCTTGAAGAGCTTGAGAGGATTTTTGGGTCTCACGGGCTACTATTGCAATTTTGTTCACAATTATGGTCGCATTGCTAGACCCCTCACTCACCTTCTCAAGAAAAATTCATTTCTCTGGAATGATGAAGTGCAACAGGCATTTATAACTCTCAAACATGTCATGTGTTCCACTCCCGTATTAGCATTACCTGACTTCACCAAATCTTTTGTGATTGAATGTGATGCTTCAGGTATGGGTATTGGGGCGGTCTTAATGCAGGAATGTCGACCCTTGGCCTTCACTAGCCAACAACTAAGTGGGACAAAGATAGGACAATCTACCTATGAGAAGGAGATGATGGCCATCTCACATGCAGTAGATATCTGGTGACCATACTTATTGGGGCAGTGTTTCCAAATCCGCACAGACCATCAAAGCCTTAAATATTTTCTGGAGCAACGCCTATCCTCGCCACAACAAAATAAATGGCTCGCCAAAATGTTGGGATATTATTATGAGATAATTTATAAGAAAGGGCACGAAAATGTCGTAGCAGATGCGTTATCATGGAAATTTGAGGAGGAAAGCACCTTGCTCACAATCTCCCTTCCCATTCCAGAATGGATTGAAGAGGCTTGCAAGGAATGGTTATCACATCCTTTGCTCTCCCAACTCATTAATAAATTGCAGGCAAATCCAAATTCCACAGCAGGCTACTCTTGGTAGGATGAGATTCTTCGCTACAAGGACAAAGTCATGATATCACCAGCATCCACGCTCAAAAGTCACATTTTGGCAGAGTTGCACTTATCTCCCACTACACGTCATTCAGGCTTTTAGAAGACTTATGCTCGCACTCGACGTTCATTCTTTCAGATAGGCATGAAAAAGGATATTCTTACTTTTTTAGCTGAGTGTGATGTATGTCAGTGCCACAAAGGAGAAACAGTCAAATCCCCATGCACATTACAGCCATTGCTCATCTCGGCCTTAATCTGGATAGAGGTTTCTATGGACTTTAGTACGGGTCTTCCAAAGTCAGGCAACAAGTCAGTCATCATGGTGGTTGTGGACAGACTTTCTAAGTGTGCTCATTTTTGCACCCTACCCCACCCTTTTACACTGACCTTGGTGGCTCAATATTTCATGGACCAGATCTTCAAATTGTATGGCATGCCCACTTCAATTGTGTCTGATTGTGACCCGATCTTCACCAGTAACTTTTGGCAGGAACTCTTTAGGCAATAACATACCCAACTACAACTTAGTACTTCCTATCATCCCCAAATTGATGGTCAAATTGAAGCAGTAAACAAATGTTTGGAGACCTACCTTAGGTGTTTCACTTCAGAAAATCAACATCTATGGGTACAGTGGTTACCTCTAGTCGAATGGTGGTATAACACTAACTATCATGCCACCACCAAAATGACTCCATATGAAGCAGTTTATGGTCAACTCCCTCCTTCACCCACTTCTTATATCCAGGGATGCTTGAAGGTACAAGCAGTGGATCAACTCCTAAAAAACGGCACAACCATGTTGGCCCGCCTTAGAGATAATCTCCATCAAGCTCAAAACTGCATGAAGCAATAGGCAGATCAACATCATTCAAAACACAAATTTTAAGAAGGGGATCAGGTATTTTTGAGGCTACAACCATATAAGCAAGCATCAATCAAAGATAAGGGTTGTCAGAAATTATCTCCAAAATTCTATGGACCGTATCAAGTACTTTAACGCATCAGAGAAGTAGCCTACAAGCTAGCTTTGCCACCCACTGCAAAAATCCATCCAGTCTTCCATGTCTCATGCCTCAAGAAAGTGATTGGGAACGATTGTCGAATTCAAACTAGTCTACTAGAATTGGATGAAGAAGGTTCAATCTGGCTCCAACCTGAACAGGTTCTTGACAGGCGAGAATGACACCTGCACGGCCACATGATCACAGAAGTCCTCGTCAAGTGGAAAGACACCTCTTTGGAAGATGCGACCTGGGATCCAGCCACTGTCCTTCAGCAATTTCCATAGCTTTAGCCTTGAGGACAAGGCTATTTTTATGGGGAAGGGCATGTTAGGTTCCAAACCTAACCCCCTTATTTATGTAATAGGGTCGATTCATAGTTATAGTTAAGTAAAGAGTCAATAAATCCCATATTAATAACTGTAAGTGGTTGACCAACATTTAAAGAAGGGATCACAGTTAGTTGCAAATGGGCCATGGTATTAGATAGATGGTATTAATAAGAACCATGGTATTGACCCATGGTATTTCATGTATGAATCCTATATAAAGGATAGAGACTCCCCTCGAGGAGCATCGTGTCTTATTTTGTAATTGAGCCTTGCTCTATTGGAGGTTTCCCCCATGAAGAGGCAAGTGAACATTACTTTCCTTTCTAAATAATAAAATACATGCTCTTATTTCTTCTTGTTCTGTGTTCTGGGTATATTTCTTCACATATTTGGTATTCTGGTATCTTCTCACAGGTCAAGAGCATAACAACAAGAATATGTATTTCTTCTCTATTCTCTGATCAATGCACTATAGATGGTAAGGGGTTTTGAGAAGCTGCTTTTCCTTAGATAAATATTTGTGCATGTGTGATGTTTCCTTTTGCATGTCTATGATTCTTGTTCTAGATGATGAATCAACTTCTGTAAATCAATAGAGTGGCTTCAAGTCTTTTGATTTAGTAAAATTCATGAGAAGTATTGAATCTACACATTAATTTCTACATGTTATCGGAGTTGGAATCATTGTAGAGAAGATATTTCAAAGTTGTCATTGCAGGAGGTTCGAATTTATAGATCAGGGTTGCAATTTTTCTTAAGGATTGAGAATATGGATTTCAATGGACTAAGGCTCAAGTATGCCCTTGAGGGAAGCTTGAATTATGTTTCATGGAAGGACCACATGGATGCAATACTAGAGGATAATGGGTTGAAGGAATTCATTGCTAATGATATTTCGAAACCAGCAACATCTGATGCTAAGGATATGGAAGAATGGAAGAAGTGTGTAGCTAAGGTGAGAAGGATCGTATTGGAAGGAGTACAAGACCAAATTGTCTCAAATATCCATGGGAAAGTGAATATATATGAAATGTGGTAAGCACTAACATATTTTTTCCACAATAGTAGTGACCACATGAAATTGGCACTCGAGGACAAACTTCAAAATATCAAGATGCAAAGGAACAATACCATTCCACAGTACTTGAGCAGGTTCACACAATTTCGTGATGAAATTGGTCAAGTTGGGGTTACTATAGAAAAGGATGATTTGGTGATTCTAGCACTTCTAGGCCTTCCCAAGGTTTGGCATAGCTACCAAGATTTGGTGAATGGGAGGCAAAAACTATCAAATTGGGAAAGCCTATGGTCTGATTTGGTACAAGAGGAAATAAGGTGGAATACCATAGATGGGACTTCATCCAAGGGTGAGGATGAGAGGAACTGTGCATTGAATGGAAAGGAAAAGTAAATGAAAGGGAAGAAATTCCAATCCAAAGCAGAATTAAGTCAAGGGGGCAAGAAGGAAGATTTGTCCGGAATCAAGTGCTTTCACTGTCATGAATTTTGGCACTATGGCACGACGTGTCCACATAAGAAGGAAAGTGAGAATATTGTAAGAGAAGCAGTGGGTGAAGCCTTGGATTCACAGTTCGAGCCTTATTTTACTCTTATTGCATGCATGTCCACCACAATGATGGGAAGTGTGTGGTATCTCGACAGTGGTGCCTCGTTCCATATGATGGGGAATAGAAAATTTTCAACTATTTAGAGGAGAAGGATCTCCAGATGCACATCAAGATGGGATATTATGGAAGGTATAGCGTGATCAGGATTGGTATACTCACCTTTCAGAGGGAGTCAGGCTCTCCTCTCACTCTCAAGGATGTGATATTTGTTCCTGGTCTAAAGAAGAATCTTGTCCTTGTTGCAGTTTTGGAATATCATGGCTACAATGTGATCTTTAGAAAAGGAAATGAATTCTTAAGACACATATCCATGGGATAGGTGAAGAAGAACAGGGTTCATGTGAAGGACATTTATAAGCTAGATGTGGAGGATTGTGGTGCATTGAGAACAAATGTGGAGAAGGTGTTGAGCTATGATGTCGGTGAACTTTGACATAGAAGACTTGGCCATTTGCATCATGGTGCTTTGAAGATCATGAAACAAATTACAATAGGCCTCCCCAAAGGAGCACTAGAGCAGTAGTACACATGCAAAGGGTGCATCTTGGGGAGGGACACAAAAGCCTCTTTCCATGATCTGGACAACATAGCACATGCAGCCCTTGAAAGGATCCACTTTGATTTTTGTGGACCTTTCTCAACAACCTCCACTACCATACACAGTTATTTTGATATTTATTGGTGACTACTTGCGGAAGTGTTTGATCTCCAAGAAGGATGAAAATTTCTCCAAGTTCTTAGAGTTCAAGGAACTAGTGGAAAAAGAAATGGGCAACAAGGTGAAGGCTCTTAGGAGTGATAATGGAGGTGAGTACATTTCGAATGGGTTTAAAAATTTATGTGCAAAAGAAGACATTCAACGAGAGTTGACAACACCCCACAACCCATAATAGAATGGGTTGGTTGAGAGGAATAACAGAAGCATTATGGGAGTATCACATATGATGTTGCATGACCAAAGCTTACCTCTACACTTGTGGGCTAATGCATGCAACAGAATAGTCTATTTG
Organism: Pinus taeda; assembly: GCA_000404065.3. Taxonomy (NCBI): domain Eukaryota; kingdom Viridiplantae; phylum Streptophyta; class Pinopsida; order Pinales; family Pinaceae; genus Pinus; species Pinus taeda. The sequence continues at coordinate 69,082 of APFE030087714.1, forward strand.
CAGAAAAAGGGTCCTCATTAGATTCTAAGCGAGATCACTCCAAAGGAGACTTTCTCAGGGCAGAAGTCGGATGTGTCACACTTCAGGCTCTTTGGAGCCTCTGTTTATTTCCATGTCTCCAAAGAGTTAAGCAATAAGTTAGAGCCAACAACCAGGTTGGGGATATTTGTGGGTTATACAAAAATTCCCCACAACTATCGTGTTTATTTTCCATCCCTCAAAATGACAGTTATGTGACGGGATATCAAATTTTATGAAGACAAATTGATGTGGTTCCCTCTTGAAAGGGAGCTTCATATCCCATCAAATGAGGAGATTTTATCTCCAAAGGAGGACCCTCAGGATGTTGTGGAGAAGACACAAGTTGAGGAGAAAACACTGGAGATAACCACTCAAGAAGAATCATCCAGAGAATGCAGGAAGAGAACCATAGAAGTTGAGATACTTGTGTAGGATATGAGGGAGAATGTGGGTGCTCCTTGAAATTAGCCCAGGCAGAGAAGGTCACTAGATCGGTACACTAGCTATATGGATCTTATGACTAGGCCATCCTCTTTCGAGGAAGAAGTAGAGAAACCAGTATGGGTTGATGCAATGGTGGAGAAGTATGAATCCATTATGAAGAACAGTCTTTGGGAAGTGGTCCCAAGACCAATAGAAAAATCAGTTGTGGGTTCAAGATGGATCTTCAAGGTGCAGTAGGAAGCAGATGGAAGCGTATAAAAGTACAAGGCCATATTTGTGGCCAAGGGGTGCTCCCAGGTGTAGGGGATTAACTATGAGGAGTCCTTTTCTCATGTAGCAAGGTACTCATGCATCATATCAATCCTTGCTTTGGCTACACAGATGGGGTGGAAGATCCAATAAATGGATGTGAAAATAACATTCCTCAAAGGATTTATTGAGGAGGAGGTGTATATCAAGAAACCAAAAGGCTTCGATACTTTTGATCGAGAGTCTCATGTGTACAGACTAAAGGAAACATTGTATGGTCTCAAGCAAGCACCTTGTACTTTGTACACTAGGATTGATAGCTATCTCACTAGTTTGGGCCTCACGAAAATTGAAGTGGATGAAAACCTCTATCATATTTTGGTAGAAGGTAAATTTTCTATTACTTTTTTATATGTTGATGACTTGATCCTGACTGGTGATGAGAAACTGATCAGATCTTGCTAGAGAGTTCGAGATGAAGGACATGGGTCTCATGCACTACTTCCTTCGATTGGAAGTATGGAAAGGTGATGGGGAACTGTTTGTCTCTTAGGGAAATCATTACAATGAGATTCTTGAGAGGCTCCACATGGATAAGTGCAAACCCATGGAGACTCCTCTAATGACCAACTAGAGGAAAAAGGATTCCACTTCAGGTGAGGAAGTGGATGTGACTATTTATTGACAGTTGGTGTGTTCACTCATGTATCTTGTGAACACATGACCATACATGTGTTATGCAGTCAACCAACTGAGTCAAGCTATGGCTAGGCCAATCAAACTATTTTGGAAAGAAACAAAGCACGTTCTACAGTACCTTAGAGGCACTACCCAGTTTGGAATTTGGTACAGACAAATAGAGGGAGTGACCTTGTGTGGCTTTACCGATGTAGATTAGGTGGCGAGTCCATAAGATCAAAAGAGTACATCAGGTGAAATTTTCAATGTTGGTTCCACAATGGTTTCTTGGTATAGTAGGAAGAAAATATCAGTGGCACTCAACTCAGCAGAAGCAGAATACATGGTTGCAAGTCAAGCAGCATGTGAGGCGATCTGGATGAGAAAGATACTTAGTTGCTTGTTTCGTTAGATGATGGATCCTACTATGATTTACTGTGATAATCATAGTTGTATCAAACTCTCTGAAAATATTTTTTTTCATGATTGATCCAAGCATATTGATATCTAGTATCCCCATTTGCGTGATTGTGTGCATAGGTGGATTATGTTGTTCCAATACATCCTAACAGAGAAACAAGATGCAAATATTTTGACAAAGGCCTTGTCAAGAGGGAAGTTTGAGTTCCACAGGTGAAGGATAGGGGTGGTTGATAATCCCTTTCTTACTGAGAGGGAGTGTTGAAAATGCGACAAAAAAATCTAAGTTTGACTTTTCCTTGGTTAAATCAGAGAAATTTGAATTTCTATTTCCGCAGAAATCTTGGAGGTAGTTAACTAAGATGACATGTCACCTTTCACTCATTTAACTTAGTTAATTCGAGTTGGGGAAGGTTGAGTTCAGTTCAGTATGGTTGATTGCTAATTTGTAGCAATATACTTCAGTTAATTTGAGTTATTGTCAATTTAACTAGTTCTAACAGTCAAAAGAACTAGTGAAGGTCAAGTTGTGGAAGTGGAACTTCAACCACACTCAGTGATCAACCAGTTAACTAATCCATCAACCCAAAATAATTGTTGCATGCTGAGAATTTGAGTTACCTAGTTGAGATGGAGATTCCAAGGTAGTGTAATATTAGTTGTAAGATATTCCAATTTGTACAGGTGGTGCATGTAGTCAGAGGAAGACCTAAGGCAATTGCACAATTCTATGGTGTGAAATTCATAAAAAGATAGGGGAAATTTCCTAAGGGAACATCACAAGGGACTAGGAGCTTAGACAGCTTGAAAATTGGCTAAGTGTTGGCCAGAGTTAGTCAATCAGCAAGAGGGATAGACTATACACTTGCAGGGTGTGCTCAGGCTTGATCAAGCATATGGATTTCTTCTATATTCTCTAATTAATGCGACATAGATAGTAAGGGGTTTTGAGCAATTTCTTTCCCCTAAATAAATTTCTGTGGATATTTGATGTTTCCTTTTGCATGTCTATGATTCTTGTTCTAGATGGTGAATTAACTTCCACATATCAATATAATAGCTTCAATTCTTGTGATTTAGTAAATATAAAGAGCAATATTGAATCTACACATTAATTTCTACAACAATAATGTTAGAGATTCCGATTAAAACATACCAATTGAGGGCATATATCTTATGAAATAGAGTGTGAAGAGAGACAGTTTTTATACAATAGACTATTCCTTCAATTCCTCTACGAGAGGATTTCTTGTTCCAAGTTTACCACATAATGAATCCATCTTCGTGAGGGACTTTAGACTCATCATGCTCCCAAGTTTCAACTAAAAAAATAATATCAATTTCACTCAGGATCCAACTTATCATAAGACTTGTACACCATGAAAAGCCATGAAATTTCTAAAAGAGGATCCAAAGTGTTTGAAATTTGTATTTACTGCTCTCAATTTGGTCTCTATCCCTAATAATGTATTTCCTATTTCTAATTATTACACGTTTGCCTTCCTTTTTGGGTTCCCTTACCTTTTGAACCACCTTCCTTAATCCAATTTGGTCTATTGGGATGAGGTCCTAATTTATAACGGATTCATGTCCAATTTAGGCTTGGAGACTTATTAAGTAAGCCAAATTTATGGACACTACAACTTACCCTAACAATGATTAGTCTATCTTTATGCTCGAGTATCTTTCGTAATATTTCCCTCAACCCCTCAATAATAATAATAACATGTTTTTTCCAATATTTCCCCATGGCCCTCCCCAATTTATTAAGAAATACAAGAAATAATAATAATAATAATAAGTTTTATTGTGAAATATTGGGAAAAAATATTTTTTCCCAATAAAACTTATAATTTTTATTATTATTTCCAATATTTGAAAGGGAATTTCCTAATATTTCTCAAATGTTTTTTTCCAATATATTAGAAAAAAAACATATTATTATTAGTATTATTCTTAAGATCCCATGAACAACATTAATCTTAATAAGCATTAATCATCATCACCATTATAATACCAAAAACATAATATTATTATTACACATTTCTCAATATTTAACTCTAGTTTTTCGAAATCTTCAAAAGTCAAACTACATGTTTATAATATTTAAAAAAAAACTATTTTAAGTTCCTTATATTTTAAGGAAGATTTAAAATTCACTTTTGCTCCAATTTGATGTTTATATATAGTTTTTTTTAATTAATAAAAATATTTGATAATTTAGTTTTTTTTAAATAAGTTTGAGAAGAAATTTAAGTAATTTATTAATTTTTCAAAATGTAAATCATAAAATGTTTCGTAATATTGTTTTTAAATATTCTTAATTTGAAATTTTTATATAATAGATTATAAAATTTAAATTTTAAATAAAAATTTTTAATTTATATAAAATTTAAATAAAAATTAATAAATCTATTAAAAAACAGAATTCATAATAAAATTTAACCTTTTGAACTTTCATTTTAAAGTTTAAATTCTAAATAGAAACATAATTTTAGGAAGACCCTAATATCATCCAATTGTTCTTATTTTGATTTGGCCATTATTTTGGGAAAACATTAATATTACTCCATTTTCCTTAATTTTTTAATGAATTCTTAAATTTTATAAAACTGCCTTTACCATAGTTTAAACTAGTAAAATATATTCAAGAAAATAAAAGCGGACCTCCTTTTCAGTTTAGTAAATAATGGGAAAAATGATTTGATGTCCATCATATTAATCAAAATGTACTGCTAAAACTAATAATCACTAATGATTATGGCTAAAACTAATCACCATATAGGAATTGTACAACACATATAATTTGTTCTCCTTTCCATTCATGCATGTGACAAATAATTATTTAGTCATTCACATGACATTTGACAAATTTTTACAATATTTCTTTAGTTAATTACCTGACATGACAAATTAAAAAAAAAAACTACGAAATTATTTATTTATTATGTGATTTTTGTTTTAGCTTTAAAAAATGAAATGGAATATTGAAAATTGAATTATAAATGAATTTTTGATGTTGTATTTTTTTTTATATATAAAGAAAAGGTTTTTCATACTTATATTCATTTTAACATTTAAAATTATACTATTATTATAAAAATTAATTATACCTTTCTTTATTTCAAAAATGAATAATGAGTAAAAGAAATATATTAGGTAAAATGTAATGAGTAAAAAGAAATATATTAGGTAAAATGTAATGTCTTATAGTACATGTACTATTTAATGTTGTTATTTTAAACTATGGCTAAATTGTAGGATGGCAATTGCCTATTGAATAAACATGTGGTTTAAAATTATTTTCACAATAGCTAAATTTTAGGAAGGCAATTGACTATTAAAAAATTATGTGATTCAAAGTTATCTTACATAGAAAATTGATGATTTTTATGGTGATGTGAAGGTCTAAAGTATATATTATAAATGTAATTATAAGTTTTGTTTTTCCAACCATTTCTTTGAAATATATATAAACTTGTCGTACATTTGATTTATGATAAATCAATATTTTAGATAGTTTATATTTTGTTTGTTTAATCGGTGGAGAAGTTATTTTTATATGGATATGATATAGATTATTAATATTTAGATAATTAATTAGTAAAATGGTAATTATGTTTATAGGTATTTGTTGAAAAATGTAGCAATAAATTTTTAATTTGATTTTTTTTTTATTAAATTGAGAAAAATTGAAATTTTACGTCAGTGATTAATTTGGAGTTAGTTGAAGTGACATGGCTCTTGTCACTCAGTTAGTTAAGTTAATTTATGTTAGGGGCATGAAGTTCAGTTGTATGTAGTGATTACTAAATTTTAGGAGCCTAGGTTGAGTTAATTTCAGTTGTAATCAATTAAACTAGTTCTAAATGTTAATAGAACTAGTTGGTAGTTAGTTAAGTAGTGAGACATCAGTCTAACTCAGAGATCATCTAGTTAACTGATCAATCAACTAATAATTAGCTGATCCATGCAAAGAATATGATTTGCCTAGTTGTGGTGGAGTTTCCAAGGCAGTGAACCAACAGTTGTAAACTAATTGAGTGTACAGGTGTTGCATGAGGTTATGTGATCAACCCTAAGGAATTGCGCAAGCATTTTGGAGGAAATTGCTAATTAATAAGGACCTATTTCCTCAAGAATTGCACAAGCAAAAGGGGGCTCAAGCAGAGTCTTAAATTGACTAAGTCTTGGTCATAGCTTCTCATTGAGTAGAGAGATAGGTAATGCACTTGCAGGTTGTGCTCAATTGAGCAAAGCAATTGCAATACATATATATTCATCATATTAATGCAAGCAAGCATTGGGGCTTTTAATAGGTTTCCTTCCCTGGGAAAAATACTATTTGCATGTGTGTGATTTCTTATTGCTTGTCTGAGATTTTTGTTCTAAATTATGAATTAATGTCTACAAAGCAGTAGACTAGGTTTGTGTTTTGTGATTTTGATTAAAACTTCAACAATAGTTGCAAATCTACATCATAATTTATACATGGTATCAGAGTTGGATTCACATTAGAAACCAATCATTGAAGTCCTCATGTATAGTGATCATTGAAGAACTAATGAGTTGTTAGGAGGTAGAGTTATGGAGCCATAGTTTAGGGAAAATCCAGAAGAACCTATGTGCAGACTTATTAATGGAGCTAGAAGGATGCAAGTGGGAAGATTAGTGAGCCAATGTTTAGTGACACAAAAAAGAGTTTTGATCATTGATATTGGTAGATTCAGGAGCAACGAAATTTCCCACAGGGAGATCAAGTCTTAGAGGGAGTCTAGTTTTAGAGGGAGAAACCCTATGGAAGCTAGTACTTCGAGATCTAGGGAGATCATGCTCATTATACAGTGGTTGCAACAGCAGTGCAGAAGCAACACTAGTATGAGTAGATCATATTTCACCATGCATGTAGTTATACCTCTAGGAGTGAGGTGAGTCGATGTAGATCCTTAGTCCCAGAGTTGCACAAATTTGGGTAGGGTCCATTGAGGCATTCTCCTCATCGAGCATTACCTTGCTATAGGGGGGCCATCGTATTCAGTAGCAGGAGGATCAGTGTCAGTCAAATATTGAGGAGTGTTGAGGAGTGTTGACAGTAGAGAAGAAGGCTCAATAGCAGAGTCAATAGTAGCACAATTTTCCCAGCGGACATATTGCAAACATAGTTGATTCTATTTTTTTTAATGCTTCTTAGTTGCAGGTGTTGTAGTAGAAGAAAAAAAGTGAGATATGTTGCATGCAATACATTCCACAGGTGCATGATAAGGGTGGTCGATAATCCCTTTCTTGCTCAAATGGAGTGTTGAAAAATGCAACAAGAAATTCTCAATTTGATTTTTCCTTAATTAAATTGAGAAAATTCAAAATTCCACATTATCGAACAACTTGGAGAATTTAATTGAGGTGAAATAGCTCTTTTCACTCAATTATATTAGTTTATTCGATTTAGGGGCATGAAGTTCAGTTGTATGTAGTGATTCCTAAATTTTAGGAGCCTAGGTTGAGTTAATTTCAGTTGTAATTAGTTAAACTAGTTCTAATTGTTACTAAAACTAGTTGGTGGTCAATTAAGTAGTGGGACATCAATTTAACTTAGAGATCATCTATTTAACTCATCAATCAACTAATAATTTTCTCACGCATACATAGAATACAAGTTTCCTAGTTGTGGTGGAGTTTCCAAGGTAGTTAACCAATAGTTGTAAACTAGTTGAGTGTAAATGTGTCACATGAGGTCAACTGATCAACCCTGAGGAATTAAGCAAGAATTTTGGAGGAAATTCCTAATTAATAGGGGCATATTTCCCCGGGAATTTCATAAGAGAATAGGGGCTCAAGTAGAAACTGAAATTGACTAAGTTTGGGTCAGAGCTTCTCAGTGAGCAAAGAGATAGGTTATGCACTTTCAAGTTGTGCTCAGTTGAGAAAAGAAATTGTGATACATATTTATTCATCATATTAATGTAAGCAGGCATTGGGGTTTTTATCAGTTTTCTTTCCCGGGGAAAAATACTATTTGCATGTTGTTATAGGGAAATCTAGTGTCTATGAAGAGCTGCTAGTCCCACTAAGACGGGTAGCTATCTTAGAAACAAATAGATTAAAGTTATTTTTGTTTTCCTTTACAAGAAGTAGATGGGAGAGGAGCAAAGAATACCAACCTCGATATTTCACTTGGTTCTCTACTTGTCCCTCCTCCTCTCTGACAGGTATTTGTCACTCCTTCCTTGACCACTCCGATTCAAAGAGTACCTGTAAAGTCAAAGCAGCATAATACCTTCAAAGTGCAGAGATCTACAATCATAAACAATATAGGACCAAATATATATTTACCACACAAATGCATATATCATCAAACATACAAGAATGTGGAGGAAAACTTGAATAGCTTTATTGATATAGAAATTAGAAGAGAGGATTACAACCCATTGATCTAACCTAGTGTCACCCTCCCAACATGAAAGCCCTTCTTCACCTCATGACAAGCTTAGATCACCCAACACTATGATATTCCACTAGGAAACCAACAACACTTCCTTACAAGATACAATATTCCAGCCTCTGGATCTCTAGGATGAGGGATCCATATATAGATGATTGTAAGAGGGTGAGTCAGCTTCCGGGATTTTGATTAGTTTCCTCTCTCTGATAGTTCTTGATTCCACTTGGAGATTGATGATCTCTTACTCATCCCTGGGCGAATTCAGAGAGGCAAGTGTCACAGAAGAAGTTTCTAGAAGATTCTATGATCATCCACCTTGCAAATTGTCTCTGCCATTTGTCTACGCTCGCCCATCGCACCCTACAGAAGGGCTTTCTAGTATGCATCGCACTTTTTACACTAAGCAGGTGAGATGCATCACACCCTTAGCACCGGGTAATCTGTATGGTCCAGTGTTGACTAGTTCTGAGCAGTTTTCTATGGAGAACTTCTGAGAGATGATGTAATCAGCTAACCTTGTTCCTTTAGGGCATGAAACAACACTTTTAGGGACTCAGAATCCCTTGGTCTATGGACATATGTGATTGGCGTTGAAGTGCCCAAATATGTCTATAAAAGTTGGCCCCTAAAGCATGAGGTCGAAAATCTTTTGATGTTAGGTGAAATGCTTGATCATGAGGATGTTGGGTGAAATGCTTGATCATGAGGATGCGAGGTTCTTTCGAACTGGAAGGCGACCTGTAATAAGATACAATACAATCCATTATCTTCATAACATTTTCATGATCTAGCTGAGGCGGGCATTCCCATGCTCAACTTTATAAATTCATTTTTGTGTACATAGGACAGACAACCGTCTGTGTGGTAGACTGATGATTCTGGTAGAGCCATCATCCTTTGATTTGGATGATCATCTATGCAACAATGATGTACATTTGATGTCTTTATTTTCCTGAATATATCGCAGCTCAGATGGTTGAAACTAGATCCGGGGTCTTCAAACTCATTCAATCTTCGCCCGAAGTACAAGTCGATCCACGTGAAAAATGTCCTAGAGTCGAACATGGAAAGACATCGCTTGATTACCAGCTAATGATGTAAGATGTTAATAGGCGCAAGAGGAATCACCGATAGTGATGATGACCCTCAATAGTACAATTCGCGTGGTGTGAAAAGGGACTTGGCGTCGAACACCACGCAAAATCTTTTGGTCGAAGGCCATTGATGTAAACCTGTCGCTAGAAGTGAGAAACTTGCCATTGAGGCATGCAAGCTTCAAAGTACTGAAAGGGTTGTTCCTAGGTCGACTTCTTGGATAATGAGCTGTCATCGACAAGAAGTGACCGGTCATAGGAGGGCCTTAATGAATCCCACATCTACAACACGGAACGGAGAAAATGATTTTGTGGAGGTGAAAATGATCTGATGATACAGGGTTCAGGGTGGCGGTCATGAAAGAATGAAGCGTGAAGGTATTGCAGCGGGTGAGACACAAGATGGGTTGGTGAATTCTCTGATCGACTTCTCTTGAACATATCAGTGACACTGAAATGGATTGGTAGCGTTAACCCCAAAGATGGATGGTACGTTGGACCAATGGTGATATGACCGGTGAACGGAATAACCCAACCCGACTCAATCATGGCGATAGAGTGAAAGTGTCATGTTCAAGAGTGACTCACTACTAATAAAGTTTCTTCAAGTTTTCTTCCCAATTTTCCCCAGTCATTGTTGACTAGTACCTTTTTATTTTTATCAAGCTTGAGGAGGATAACATATGCTTGTTCTATAATTTTCCCTTTGGGAAAACCCGTTGCTATGTTTTAACGAGCCTAGCGACAGTGAAACTCGTTCTTGTATGCATGGACAAGTTTGTCGCTATTGGTTTTAACGAGTTTAAGGATAAAGATAACTCGGACCTTTTTCAATTTTAGAGAGTCTGAAAAGGGATGGAAAGGAAACTCCAGTAATCCTTTTTCGTCATATAATCCCTTAAGTCCGAAAAAGTATAAAATAATATGAAAGGGGTGAATTTTCGATAGTTTTAACAAGTCGAACAAGACAAGCGCTCGATATTTTTGTGTAATAATCCCTCAGGTCCAAAAGATTAAAATCTAGAGGAGGGATAGCACTCCCGGTAGCTTTAACAAGCTGGATAGGCTAACTGCTCGGCAATCTTTTCATATTTTACGAGTTAGGTGAAAAGAGCTTAAAGGAGACTTGTCTTTGAGGAACGAATGATATTTTCGGGTAGCTACTAATTCCAGGTAAGTTTTGGAATTTTCCAATCACGGCAGCGTCACAAGGATGGCTAACAGAATCACTCTTCGGAGTTGTTCCTCAAAAGGGTAAACAATCAAATGGAGGCACATGATCGGCTAAAACAGAGTGGAGGTGATGGTAGGAACACGACCAGGGCTCAAAAGTTGATGATAATGCATTCACAAAGGTTATTTATTGGAGGTTCGTTCATTTTTTAATGAGCTTAAACTCTGGGGGAACATTTGCTCATTGCTTAGGTTTAATTTTTAACGAGCTTGAACTTCACATAAAAACTGCTCATTCCAGTCATATAATAAGGATGTCTCATCGATAGGTTCAATTTTTAAGGAGCTTGCACCATTCGAGACTTTGCTCTGCTCCCTCTCGCATGCAAGCTAGGAATGACCAACTACTGTCCTAGGGGTTAGTTAACTACTAAGGTTAGGTAGGAAAATTTTTCCTTTACTTTGCCGGCGCCATTTGGCCCCTGCGAAGGAAAATGGTCAATTTGACCACTCACCTAACTTAAGCAGTTGAAGTCAGCAAAACTATGGAGTTAGCATTACGCTAGCCGGTTTTCACTTGCATGCAAAAGGGTTTGCATGCCCCCAGGTATAGCGAAGTAGAGTTTCCAGGTTACCCTTCAATTTGTAGACAAAACATTTGTTCTGTCGGGAAAGGCCTACCTTCTAACGGAGGTATCTTATTCTAGTCTATACCCATTTTCCTAAACGGATGGGTGTGTCAGACTAGTCATATTCCTACGCGGAAACCTACCTTATACCTAAAGTTTTCTTGCTAAGGCAGACCAAGGTGCATGCCCCCTGGGTTTCAGTCATGGCCACCAAATTACTCGCGTTCTTCAGGGGGACAAACTGGCTTGCAAGGAAATCACCCAATCTATGATGAAATCGATAGTTACCAGGCTTCACGACGCCAAAATACGTCTCTAGCCTAGACTTCTAAATGTTGTGCGTTAGGTTCCAAAGCGTTTTTATGTTCATTGAATTTATTTTACAGTTGATCTTTCTTAAGAAGTTTTCCTTTCAGGTTCACCACGTGATGTAGTTATAAAATTCCTAAAATGCAATCTAAGATGATAAAGAATCGTTTAATCTTCTTTTTGTAATGAAAATCCTATCTACTAAGGAAAGAGAAGCAGAATTCTTTCAACAAAGAGCAGAGAGCGCACACTAGATGCACTGTCCTAAATCAAAATCAACAAGCAGTCTAAATGCAAATGCATGAGCATGTATTTGTTTTCTCTTTCTTAATGTGTGAATGACAAAAAGAATGCTAAGTACAAATTTGAATCGTTTCAAGCGACAGTACTAACGATTTTCTTTTCAAAAAACGAAAGGAAGATAATGATGACACTTTGCAATTTTGAATTGAAAATTGCTTTCAACACTTGAAAAACTATTAATTCAAATCAAATACAAGAGTAACAGTATAATCAACCATCAAGAACAATAGGATTCTTTTCATTGACTGAAAACGACACTTGCGACACTTACACTACTTCTTTGTAAAGGAGAACCGTAAATGGCGAACAATACATAAAAACATTTACAGTTCCTTGTACTATGGAGGCTGGATCATGCAAAGGAAGGGAGTTTCCACAGTGGTATACTGATCACAGACAGCAATACTCCTGAATAAAGCTGAAGAGAGTGAACAAAAAACCAAAATCTGGAAGCGGAAGAGGTCTTATCTGATGATCACACCTGTAACACAGGGAAAGTGTGATGCATCTCACCAACTGCACACGGGAGGTGCAATGCATCCAGATTCCCAAGAGGAGAAGGTGCGATGGTCCAAGGACAAGACTTCAACTTGGTTTTAGGTCACATTTTGCATCTTAGTTCAGGGATTTAGGCCGAGCAAATGATAGTCAGTAAATGTAAATCACAGGGGTTGATCTAATGAGGCTACTTGAGCCACCACCAGGGCAATTAGGATGTTTGAAAATCAATTGTTCAATTTATAAACAAATCCCAGAGATAGACTGAAGAAGCATTGATATACTTTTCACTTGTATAACAAATTCAGTTCGAAGGCTAGCTGGCTTGACTTCAGGCTCCATCTGTAAGTTTATAAAGTAAACAAATATAGACAAGCAAACAAACTACTCACTCCCCAGCAGAGTCGCCATTTTTTTATCAGGAAATCTAGTGTCTATGCAGAGCTGCTAGTCCCACTAAGACAGGTAGCTATTTGAGAAACAAACAGATTAAAGTTACTTTCGTTTTCCTTTACAAGAAGTAGATAGGAGAGGAGCAAAAAATACCAACCTCGATCTTTTGCTTGGTTCTCTACTTGTCCCTCCTCCTCTCTGACAGGTCTTTGCCGCTCCATCCTTGACCACTCTCCTTCAAAGAGTACCTGTAAAGTCAAAGCAGTATAATAACTTCAAAGTGCAAAGATCTACAATCATAAACAATATAGGACCAGATATATATTGACCATACAAATGCATATATCATCAAACATACAAGAATGTGGAGGAAAAATTGAATAGCTTTATTGATATAGAAATTAGAAGAGAGGATTACAACCCATTGATCTGACCCAGGTCATCCTCCCAGCATGAAAGCCCTTATTCACCTCATGACAAGCTTAGATCACCCAACACTATGATATTCCACTAGGAAACCAACAACACTTCCTTACAAGATATAATATTCTAGCCTCTGGATCTCTGGGATGAGGGATCCATATACAGATGATTGTAAGAGGGTGAGTCAGCTTCTGGGATTTTGATTAGTGTCCTCTCTCTGATAGTTCTTGATTCCACTTGGAGATTGATGATCTCTTACTCATCCCTGGGCAAATTTAGAGAGGCAAGTGTCACAAGAGAAGTTTCTGGAAGATTCCATGATCATCGACCTTGCAAACTGTCTCTATGATTTGTCTACTCTCACCCATCACACCCTACAGAAGGGCTTTCTAGTATGCATCGCACTTTTTACATTGAGCAGGTGAGATGCATCGCACCCTTAGCACTGGGCAATCTGTATGGTCCTGTTTTGACCAGTTCTGAGCAGTTTTCTGTGGAGAACTTCTGGGAGATGATGTAATCAGCTGACCTTGTTCCTTCAGGGCATGAAACAACACTTTTAGGGACTCAGAAGCCCTTGTTCTATGGACATATGTGATTGGGGTTGCAGTGCCCAAATATGTCTATAACACATGTGTGTGATTTCCTATTGCATGTCTAAGATTTTTTTTCTAAATTGTGAATTAATGTTCGTAAAGTAGTAAAATAGGTTTGTGTCTTGTGATTTTGATTAAAACTTCATGAGCAGTTGCAAATATACATCATAATTTCTATAATATTATTTTATTTATAATTCATTGTGATGTTATAAAAGAAATTATAAATTAGAAATTTTTAAATATGAAGCATACATGAAAGTAAATAAATTTTTAATAGAATAATAATAATAATAATAATAATAATAATAATTATTATTATTATTATTATTATTATATAACAACACGAGTGGCATTTTTGGCATTTCCAAACATCATTAATTGGAGGTGGAGATTTAGATTAAGCTTCGGCTGTAGGCTTCAAGCAGACTCGCAAGTCGTACAGAAAGCAATGTCAACCATATTCAAAATCCATGAATGAGCAATCGATGGAGTTGTTTATGTCAGTATTTTTGGGATAACCCCATATAGTGTTGATGTAAAAGCTTAGGCATTGTAGGTAGGTCCTCAGTGAATATCGTTATGATTAAACCCCTCAAGTAAATTTTCTCATTGTCAAAATTGTGATGATCTAACTTTAGAAATTGGTTTGTGTAGAAATGGGTCTATGGGGGTGACAAGGAAAGATCTCATGTGAGAAATTTAAGTGTTTCGAAATGTCATTCTCTTTTAATTGGTTAGGAAATTGGTGGTGTATTTGGAATTTATAATGGGAACCACCATGGAGATCGAACCAAGGTCACAAAATTCTCCCATGTGTAGATGAGGCAAGGCGTTCTGGTTGAGCCAATGGTGTAGACCAATAGAGATATTATCAAGACAGAATGTATTTACAAAAATGACAAAAGAGATTGTATTCATATATTTCTAAGCACAAGGGATTTCTTTGGCTAGGGATCTTAGAAACTCATTTCTCAATCTTGGTTTTGGATACTTGGATGATGATAGCACCATGTTGTAAATGTTGAAGTTTGTAGAGAGCTAAAATTATTTTTTGAATGAGACTACCATCATTTAAGGAGTTCAACATGCTAATTGTTATAATGTCAAGCTTAATTTGCAGGTGAATGTGTAGTGCAAAATTTGATTAGATTTTAATCTTTAAAAAAAGAATTTATCCTTTGTAAAAGGTGCAGTACTAATCAATTGTGATTGAAGATGAATTTCTACAATAGAAAAATAGATTCTTTAAAAATATTTTCATTTCTGTCATTTAACACAAAATACTCTATATTTGAGAAGTTATATCAAATTCCCATAACTTGGATATTTTGAGGATAATCAATATCCCTCAAGATTTCCAAACTTTAAGTAAATGGCTCCTTTAAATTATCCCCTAGAAGCACCACTTAGAGGAATAATTTGAATCATGAGCTTGACAAGTGTCTTGGTTGTGACTTAAAAAAAGATGTATGAATTGTTTTCAAGTAAAGATGTTATATTGCAGACTGACATATGACCTTCTAGTAATTCTATATCACTTGCAATATCTCCTATAGTATGCAATCAAATGGACCTTCATATTCAGATCATGAATGTTTTTGATCCTGGAAAATGTTGAAGGCATATAAATCAAAAGGGTATGAACAATATTAATGAGAATGAGGATTGGAAAGATGTCTTATATAAATGCAAATTGCATTTAAAGTTTGAATGAATCAGCACGTGTTGGCATGTCGTAGATAGCATTATCTTCAATTCCAAATTTGTTTGAGGGATGTAGAATTTGTAGTTGGGATTGTAATAACCACGCCTCATGTCTAATAAGATTCCAAACGTACGTAGGCAGAAAAAAAATTGTCTTTGGAATTCCCATTTCCAAACAACATTGGAGAATGCTTTATGGAACAACTAAAACTTTTCCATAGTTGACAAAGAACCCATCCCCTACATATATTTAAACCTTCAAATTTTAGAAACAAAGTGAATCCTTCAAGGAAATGGAAGAATCAAAATAAAATGAGTTTACATATCAAAATAAAAACAAATTTTGAGAAAAACTTTGTGAAAGTCTAAAGAAGATATCCTTGTTAAAGTAGGAGAATAAATAGAGTTCTTACTTCAATGATCATCCTTAATAAAGGACATTTCTCAAAATAAGTGGCTAGAGACATTAAGTTGTTATAAAATTGGAAGCCAGGAAGATTTTGGTTTAAAACCTAAATCATATTTGTTGTAATATCATTAAAAAAATTGCAAGGATAGGCATATTGCTTAATACTACAAAACACATTTCCACCTTAAACAATCATAATAGTAAGTCAACATTGGATTGAGCTATATTGAAAGAAGGGTGAGGTAAATAGAAGTGCTGCATAAAAGTAACTTACCTTACCAGTCGAAGCTCCATGTCCTGAATAATCATAACTATACAAAAGAATGCCATCATAACTAGCCTTTGAATTACCCCAAATTACCAATAGAAGAGAAAAGGAAAGTTTGCCAAGTCCACGTAAGGAAGTCAATCTGCCTAGTTAGCATAAGGAACCTACCAAGTACACACCTTATACCAAGTTTCCATGTGAAAGTCCACCAAGTAACAGGATGCTATATCACTGAGCACTAAGGCTGTAAGTGGAACTAACAATTATCATCCATGTAGGGCATTGATCTTTGTTCTTGGAAGATGATTTAATTTGAGGAAGTCATATTGAGATCTTACTTTACGTGTCCAGAGAGAGTTCATGGATGTGAAAATTAGAGGGATATGGAGAATATCCCATAGTAGACTCAGGTGATTCTCCTACAAAGGTAAAAGTTGTCTCTAGCCATCTCTGACATTGTTTCCTAATGTCGAACCCCCTGTCAATAACCATGTGCTCATAAATCAAATTGACTAAACTCTCCCCTGACGAAGCCCATATGTAATTGAATGAGCACACTTAAATTTTTTTATAAACAAAGGCCAAGATTTGGCCTTTTAACATCTAAGTGTTCTGTAGGAGTTTCCAAGAGTTTTAGACATCGAAATTATCACTTGGAAGTCACATTTGTTTATGTTGATTAGGTAAGAAATTCTTTTATTTATTGGGTTTTGAAGGGTGCGAAAGTGTCATTAGCGAAAATAATTTCTCCATAAGGCAATATCAGCTAAAATCAACATGTAATACCTTACTATAGGTGTAAACTAATTTTAATTTTATTATAAAGAAATTTTTAAATAAATATATTCAAACTAACATAAGAATATACTAACTAATATAAAAAAATAAAATGTGCTCTCTTGGGGCTTGCATGAAAACCACATGTTGGTTCTTCACACTAAACATTTGTATCTCACCTGATCTAGATATTTTGTACAAAATTCCTAAAGCACAAGCACAATATGTTTAATTCATCATTGAGATTCATTTAGTCCCCGAACTTGTTAACAAACATGTCAGCTATGTAGGTAGTCTATCATGTTCAAGAAGAGTTGAAAAGGATTGCAGAGCATTTACATGGGATGGAAGGAGCTCTTGCAATTGGATTGAAGAAATTGGGCACTACGACTGTTGACGATGTTCCCTTATTTGATATAGTAAATATCAAATGTGCAGATGCCAAGGCCATCTATGATATAACTCTTTAGAATGAGGTGAGTATCAGAATTATACAATAGTTGAAATTCAATAAGCTTGGGAAATTTCTTGGACTTTGCTTTTGTAGGACTTGGGTTTGATGTAAAGTTGATTGTGTCTCACCCATTGGAGAGACCGTCTCATAAACCATACATTATAGACATTGAGTGCACTGGATGATCTGCTAATAAACTAGACTCTTATTTGTGTTCAAGAAAGAGTAAGTAATATGGGTAGGTTAGGAGGAGATCAGTAAAGACGAGGAAGGTACAAGGCACTAGTGGAATTTATTCTCTAAGGGTTTTGTTGAAAGATGCAGAGGAGAGAGGTTGAGAGGAAGAACTGAAATACATTGTGTGTTTACCCAACTTCTTTTTTTACTTCCCAAGCATGCTAAAAGGCTAAATAAGGAGACTTACTACGAGTATGTACCAAAGAAACCTCGTGGAAAATAGAAAGAATTAAACTAGAATGATATTGTATTATAAGTACCTAATCTAGATCAAAGATGGAGAGTTGCATTTGGAGTTTGCATAACACTGAAATCTATTGTTGAATTGTTTGAGTAGAAAGTTGTATGACTTGAAGCTAATGCACCCAAAAATTCTCGACATACCCTGCAGGAGAAAACGGGCACCCATAAATTCTCGACATACCTTGTAGGAAAAAAATGGGACTAAGGTGCTTTGCAAAAGAATTTCTAGGTATTGATAACATTGGGAGGTGAGCACACCACCTCATCATTTAGCTCCATGCCAATGATATTTTCATTATTTTTTTTTCATATGCTCCCACCATTGGGCAACCAGCGTAATCTTATCATGGTTTGATATATATTTCAAATTTTGAAAGTAGGAGGATAAGGCTCTAATCCACGCCTCGACTTGATCGCCATCAAACACACCAAGGAATTGTGGAAGAGTGACTTTGGGCATCTGCGTTTCAGAAAGGAAGGCATCCTCAATGACATTTTTTTCGTGAGGTGTCATTGGGTGACATGCACACAACCAACGTGTTGCTAGAGAGGAGAGAGTGTGGTTGTGCATGCACTCACCACTTGGAAATCTACCACTTCGCAATCTATCATAGCTTAGCATAAATAAATAAAGTTAAATCTACTAATAGGGATGGCTCACTAAATACCATAGCATTTAATACCTGTAAACTAATTCTAGCATTAGTTTACACTTATGAAATATAAACCAAATAGATCCAACATAATATATGGTTTTTGCCTCTCCACCTTAAGAAGAGGCCAAATAAGATGATGAAATAAACTGGAATATGGTCAATGTCATGCGGAAAGAGTTAATCTTGCGGACAAAACCAACCTCCCTAGAAGCCTAAGACTTTCTAGTGACAAACAAGACAATCAAGAGCAATCCCTCTCTAAACATGCATTTATCACACAAGAAATCAAGTGTTTTAGATCCTACCTGTAGTCCAACGCTGTTGTAGTAGTCTAGCCTCGTCGATCCAGATGAGCTCCTCCTTCACTTCGAAACCTGCATCCACTAACAATCAAACGATTACATAACACCTGAATATCTCATAAAACAAAACATATTCAACATATAGACCAAGGAGTATATGAAACAATTCATTAATAACAAATCATTGAGAAGAATGGACTTATTTGTATTATAGGAAACAAAAGAAACCATTACAACCTGAGCCTTGGTGTTGTGCAAGTTCCTCCCAGGGTCCAGCAAGAGTTTTCCTTTACTTTGATAAGCTCACCCACTTCCAAATGAAACAAGAAAGGATGGGAATCTCTCCTCACAAGCTTCTACAAGGAAGTCCTAATTCCAGCAGCATCTACCCTTTGGAATGTTCAGCTTTCAACCTCCCCTCCTCTGGCCCAATGCCTGTATTTATAGTGTTCTAGAGGAAGTTATTCAGTTCCAACATCAATGGGATACTCCCTCTTTTGGATGGGGTAGCTCCTCTCTTGATGGGATAAGTTCCTCTATCATAGGGATGCATGAACCATCTGGAGGCGCTCAATACACGTCAAACACTCTTCTAGAAGGCTCTAGAAGTGACCACAAGTAACTTTTTAAAGATGAAACTCGCGCCTTTTGACCTTTACAGGAGTACGCACCCATCCCTTGACTTACAGAGTGTACAAGTACAGAGGTACAATGAGCTTGGGATGCATACATGCAGGCAAGGTAGAGAGAACCTGCATACCCAGAGATAAACATGATTTTTAATGACTTTTACTCTTTCTTGAAGTTTGACATGGAGAGAAGAGGTATCAGGCTTGACAAGGAGGATAATATGACTATTGATGGAGCCATATTAACTGCAGATAGTCATGGTGACAAATTTTAGTGTAACAGATTGCCCCCTAAAGTGTGAAGCCTGTAATAGATAAGGGTTTTATATCATCTGGGAAGGGTGAAGTACTTTATCATTTCAAGGATTATCTCGTGGAGAGCCTGGTCAGAACCTGCAATTTTCAACACAAAATACATGTATAAGAGTATATCATCACTGAGGTAGGCATTCTCATACTCAGATCAAAAACTTTAACTAACAGACTAACTACTACTCTGATACAGGAACGATTTCATAGTACATCATAATCATAGACTCTTGTAGACACAGTATGGACGCAGCCATCTGCTTATAATTGGTCTACAATATAATGAATACAAAACTCCTCGCAGCCTGGATGGTGGAAACTAGATCCAGGGTCTTCATCTCTACTTCCCGAATT